>JABSSZ010000297.1:0-27428 GCA_013755755.1 Fusarium sp. NRRL 25184
ATCCCAGCCGGGCTCATAACCCGGAGGTCACTGGATCGAAACCAGTAGCTGCTATGAAGCATTTCTTTTTTTTGGAATTTTATATTATTAGTCTTTTATTCCTGATCCGTTCTCTGAATTTTTTATTACATTTTGACTAGCACATCAGCTCATCCGCCCCTAATTTCCTTTCAATATCTGGTAATGGCGTAATTGCAGCTGGCAGGTAAACAGTTTACATCTATTCATGTTACATATTGAAAAGATTATTGCTTTCGATAACCAAAGTGACAGGTAGGAATCATATAGAAAAGTCTGATGAGGCTCTTACCGCCTATGTCTTGGCAACGGTCTGGCAGCGTCGGTCGATCGATCTTGTCACGATCTTGTCACGATCAATGGTGGCGATGAGCGCCTTGGCAGTATTGGATCCGCGTGGGAGTTAAAGCTACCCATTATGGTAGATCGCGAGGTACTGAAAGGAGATTTAAACTCCTTGTCATGTTCCTATACAGCATATGTCATAGGCCTGTATTAGCCTCGCAAAAGGTTGTAAGATAGCTTTATATCATCTGCCTGGTACAGTAGGTTACTATAAAAGCCAAGCAAGTCGATTGATATTCGACATGGCGCTTGAAGGCGGATACCAAGAGAAAGATTAAAGCTTAGAAAAAGGCATAAATGTAAAGCCTTTTCTCAATAGCAAACCCGTCCCTCGGCCGAGTATGAGCACTAGCGTTGGTCTAGCTCGACGTCATGATCACATATCAACGTCAAGCTCCGCAGCTGCATCAGACCTCATCAAGGCCAATCAAAAGCAAAAAAAGGAATCGCCAGAACGGATCTGCCAACATCCGAGGAGCGGAGCCGTACCCAACATTTAGATGTGAGATTTTCAGGTTTAGATCAAGTACCCCACGGAGCAATATGATAATACATTGAACTTCTCGCAGCAGAATATGATGGGCTACAAGAAGAATTTCAGTCATGATAAACCTTCTTGTCAGAAACAACAAGATCCAATCATAGAATTTCCACTATAAGGGAGGCCTAATCGACTTCATGCTAATGACGATAAATGTCTTGCCTGGAGCCGAGCACGTTGGAACTGTTGTTTGCCACTTTTGCCCCTATCATCGAACCCACTCTTGAGCCTCAGCCAAGGATCGATTCTCAGATCTACAAGGCCATGATCAGATCGTCATTCTGTCTCTTCTTGGCGAGTTTCTCAGCTCAAGACAGGAAAATCTGGGTCATATCCCCTGCACTTGCAGGAAGGAAACATTTCGGCCCGTTGCCCGTCACCATCCGGGACCAATGATCACAGGGGCTTTGAAATCCTCCGCATTCTCATTACGATCGACATGGCTCAACCGGAGACCGTTACCTTATTCATGTACCTCACCAGGGCGTATTACCAGAATAGACCTAGGAAATCGATAGTTTGACTTTAGTGCCCTTGCAATAGCCAGTCGTATGTACAATGGCAGAATGGGCAACAAACGTACACATTACCCCTCCGTAGAGAGACGCTTTCTGATTCTTGTCAAGCCTTCAATCATGTTTTCGAGTACGTCAGATAACATCATAGCAGTCTCAAGAAGCAAATCCAGGGAGGAACCATTAGTGGGATCTCAAAAATGCCTATATAATGCCCAAAATCTATTCTTGATATCCTGATCAGCATTCAAAAGGTGCCTGACTCGGAAAGCGATTGACATCGGCTAATCAACATGCGTTTCTCTGTCGTCGTTGCCGCGCTTTGCGCCCCCTCGGCTCTCTCTTTCCCCTGGCTAGCACCGGAGGGATTAGATGCGCTGCTCAACCACCCGGAAGCTCGTGCAGAGATCGACCGACGCTTGAAAGAGCACCAAGTCGGCCAAGCAGAGAAGAGCCATGAGCCTCGACAGCTCAAGACTGGCGTCGTGGGTGGCGTTGTGTCCTTGCTCGGAGGCACTGTTGAAGCTGTCGTTGACAATGTTTTGGGTCTGATTCCTACCAATAAGGCCGTCAAGGGTCTGCAGAAGTTCCCCGAAGCTTCTCACCCGTTCAAGGCTCCTGGTAAAACTGACCAGCGAGGCCCTTGCCCTGGTCTCAACACTTTAGCCAACCACGGATGTAAGCTGAAAGATTGACGGAGGAGACAATAGGAATCTGACAATTAATAGATATTCCCCGAAACGGTATCGCTACGATCGGCCAGATCCAGGCTGGCACTGCAAAGCTCTTCAACATGGGCGCAGATCTTTCTGCTCTCCTTGCTGTCGGTGGTGCTATCGACGGTGGCGATATCCTGTCTCAGAAAATGAGCATCGGAGGTCCTGATGACCGTGTCGGCCTTCTGAATGGCGCTCTGAACAAGATCTTTGGCAAGCCATCTGGCATCGCTGGACATGGTCAGTGATCAATCTCAAGACCATACACTATGGCAGTCACTAATAATTTGGGCAGGAAAGTTCAACGAAGGCGATGCATCTGCTACACGTGAAGATTTCTACCTCAACGGAGACAACATTTCATTCAAGTCAGAGCTTTTCAAGCAGATGCACCAGCAGGCTCTTGCCAAGGGTGACGGCACGTACAACGTCGATGCGATCAAGGAACATTTCAAGAACAGATACAGAGACTCCAAGGCCGCCAACAAGCAGTTTTACTTCAATGTTCCTAGCGCTGCAGTTGTCATGGGCGCGTACTATTTCATTCCTGGCTTCTTCTCCAATGGAACCATCGGAGCTGGCGGTATTGCCAATGAAGCTTCCATCACCTCTTTCTACGGCGCCAAGCCAAAGCGCAAGAACGCTTGGAAGGATAAGGACCTTGAATACACCCATGTTCCTGAGCGCATTCCTGAGCAAGGCTGGTATCGACGCGCTACACCTATGACTATCCCCGAGGCTGTTGGTGGGATTCTTGACGTCTACCTTTACGCTCAGCCAGCACTGGGAGGATCTGGCGCTGATGGTAGCTGGGTTGTTGGTCCGCTTGACTTGCCCAAGGATCCCCAAGGTTTGAGCTGCTTCCTGTACAATGCAATCTACGCCAACTTTCCTTCCGAGCTGTTCAACTCTGTCAAGCTGTTGCAGTCGATTCTCAATGGTGTTTCGGAGGCACTTGTTCCCGGATACAAGGCTTTGGGCTGCAAGGTCGACTTCCCTGATGCTGAGGGATCTTCGGCGAGCAAAGATTTCGCCGCGTACGAGAAGAAGTACGTTGGCCCTGCCAAGACAAAGGCTGTAGGCAGTGGATGGTATCAAAAATGAACAATTTGGAACCAAGTAATTAGGTATTAATAAGTAACCGTTTTGTGTATCTATAACACTGCTCGAAGCAATTTGTGATACCGGTATTTGACACATCGATTGATAAGAATAGAGCCTTGCCTAGTAGAGAAGCTCGCAACTTTGTATAATAACGGTCTTTTAGACGCGGCAAACGTCATTAAATCTGCGATAAGGTCTCAATTTAGCTAGGTAAAAAATCTGGATTATGCTTATTGGGTATTAAATGCTGACTCACCTCACCTTGCTTATCCAAGTTTTGTTGGCCCGACGGAAACTCCGCAGTCCGAAAGTACCGGAATCTGACAGGCCAGGAACTCCATAATCTCGCCAGCCTAACACTAGTGATCAACGACGAGATATTGAGTATACGACAATACGAAATGTCGACTAGTACCTCTTCCAAAGCTTCTGGTGTGAGAAGGAGAGCTTGTGTCAATTGCACCTCTGTCAAGTCGAAATGCCTGCCATTCTCATCCGACGAATGCCAACGATGTAATCGGCTTGGTAAGCGGTGCACCTATCTCAACGTTGTGGAGAAGCGAAAGAGTCCCTCCAGCTCCTCGTAAGTCTACGAAAGTAAGGGGCATTCTTGCGTTATTGACGGGGCTTAGCCGTACGCGACTCCTCGAGCAAAGGCTGAGTAGAGTATTGGCTCTGCTGGGGAATCAGGCCCAGGGAACGCCCATGGGTGGTTTTGTCGCTCAACTGGCCACCGAAGACCTCGATATGAATGCAAGTGGCACCCAGCTTGGCCAATTGCCATTATCTCGTGGCTTAACACTACAAGGGACGCTAGATGTCGTTGATCGCGGGTTTCTCAGCTTGGCCGAAGCGCAGATATTGCTTGACAACTATCGTAACAAAGCGATCGAACATTTTCCTTTCGTTCCCATTTCCTCTGAAACCACCGTCGCTTCTCTGAGAACTGACAAGCCTTTCTTATTCATGTGCGTCATGGCAACCATGAAATTCGATAACTGCACCATCCAACGACAGATCGGTGAAGAAATTCGCAATCAAGCGCATCAGCGAGTTTTAATGCAGTCAGAAAGCACTCTTGAAATTCTACAAGGACTTTTGATTTACCTAGCATGGTACCAGTACTTCTTCATCAGCTACGAGAAGCAGCAAATTGTTCCCATCACACAATTATGTGTCTCACTAGTCCAGAATCTAGGGCTTGATCAGAACCCTGATAATATGAGACGAAAAGTCGATCTTGGGCCAGATGAAACAGCCCCTGGACGCAGAGCCACACGGTCTGCAGAGCAACTTCGGGCATTGCTTGGAACATACTGCACGGCTTCTTGGTATGTACGCAAAGGTCTAGAACCATGACGAGGAGAAGACTAATGGCCCAGGGTTTCTATCAAGTTTCGAACTCGTGGCGCGTTGCCATACACAGGATATATCAAGCAGAGCTGGGAACTCCTCCTAGCCAATGCAGAGTATCCGAGTGACCTTATGATCCCCCATTTCGTTCGCATAAACGAATTATGCCGTCGTATATGCGACACCTTTGGGTATGACGACCTAGAAAACTCGGGCCTGAGGGGGGAGTTTGTCAGTGCCATGGCTTTGCAGACCCTCAATAACGAGTCTGCATTATTGAAAGACTCCATTCCTCCAGATCTTCAGACCAACCGTAAGTCAATAAAGTACCAAGAACTATCTCCTCATGGCTTGGCTAAATTCACCGACAGTTGCTATGAGAATGGAGGTCCACTTGCTTGATACCTTACTCGGTGAAGTTTCACTGCATGATGATTTTTGGGATAGCACATCGACTTCCAACTTGTTCATAACTAATAATCCGTCTTTCTCAACCGGTGCCAGGGTTTCCATCCTATTCAACCTTCTTCAAAGCTGCAAGTCGCTGAATGATGCCGTCATAGCCTATCCAGATGAAGAGCTCTGGTACATCACGTTTTATACAACAGCCAAGATTTGTAGAAGTCTGTTGTGTCTCTCAAATGCTAGCAAGATATCACCCGAAATCTTCAGGGAGACCGGGCCTGCTTCCAACATTGCCCCCTTCTTAGCCATTGGCTCTCATGTTTATGACGCTATGACGGTCGAGAGGGTAGCTGACTTGAAGGGTGAAGCTAAACGGCTACAAGGAAAGTTCAAGAATCTCTCATCTCAAGTACAGAGAATTGGCAAAGACGAAGACGCCATGCTTAGATTCTCGGGTCTGATATGGGCAGTGGCAGCTGCGTATGAGGAAACGAAAAGGCCGGAACCAGGTCTTTTGAATTTTTCTATTGGATATAATGGACAGAACTCCTCTTCTGAGCTGGGTAGCTCAGAAGGTTATCTCTCGAGCACTGGATCTGGAAATCTGCAGCCGGAAGCGGTCTTGGACTTGGGCATGATGGAAGATGAAACTTGGGAAGAGTTGTTAGCTGGCATTACCACCGCAGCCGACCCTGCATCGTCACTGCAAGTATGATTAGCTGTAATGAGCAAGTGAATAGAATGACCTTCAATCGATTTAGGCAAGAACCTTGGCAATACAATTTTGTAAACTCCGAGTTGCTGCACGGTCGTCTTTATATCCGTAATGAGATATGCTGACAGGTCTAAAACCTTGGCTGAGGGTTTTCGCGTGCAAGCTATTGGCCAGGAATCGCTTCAGTGGCTGTCCGGAAATTCCGCCTGCGGCGAGGTCTTCCAAAGCTTGGTAATAGCTGCATAGACCCTGTTGCAACGAGCGGATATAAGATGCCTCGTTATCTTGAAAATGAAAACTCAGAGCAAGCTACTCTTCTATTTCAATTTCAAGACAAAAGCAATCAACAAAAGTATATACCAAGAGTATTCATTATGCCTCCTCCCAAAGGAACTCCTAACCCTCTTGAAGGACCTGGTAAGCAAGCCTTCATGATGTCACCTCGCATACATAAATTAACTTTGATGAAGGTGATTACGACGTTACCTCGGTGGTGCACTCGAATACCTATCCTGCCATTGACCCAAAGAACTTCAATTTCAAGGGCAAGGTAGTTCTCGTCACTGGAGCATCTCGAGGCTATGGCCGAGCCATGTGTGCAGCCTTTGCACGAGCTGGTACTTCTCGTATCGTTGCCGCTGCTAGATCCGACATGTCGGCAACCGCCGAAGCTATCAAAGCTGCGGCAAAAGAGACAGGCCATCCAGAACCAGAGGTCCTGCTCATCAAGGCCGATGTTGGTGTTCCAGAGAGTGTTGATGCTTTGGCGCAGAAGATCGACGAAGCCTTCGGTTATGTTGACGTCGTGATTAACAATGCAGCGTTCATGAAAATGGTGTCCATCGCTGAGTCTGAGCCTGCAGACTGGTTGCAGACCCTCACCGCAAATGTCTATGGACCCTATCTCGTTGCACGAGCCTTGGCCCCTTTGCTTGTCAAGTCGGAACTCAAGACTATCATCAACATCAGCAGCGTCGGAGCTCATCTCATATCACCAAATCTAAGCTCATATCAGATCTCTAAGCTAGCGCTTATCAGATTGACCGAGTTTATCTCGGTCGAGTACGCGGACAGAGGAATCGTCTCATACAGTGTCCATCCGGGAAATTCTCCTTCGGAGCTGTTGGGCGGGATCGAGGGGATTCCCGAGAAGTTTCGAGCAGGTAAGTCTGTCGATTTGATTCAACAGGGTCAGCTGCTAACAAAAATAAGCCTTTGTTGACACTCCTGCGCTTTGTGCCAACTCTTTGGTTTACTTGGCATCGGAAAAGCGACCATGGTTGGCTGGGCGTTACATCAACCTCACTTGGGATCTTCCTGAACTGATGACGAAGGAAGAGGAGATTGTAAAGGACGATAAGCTCAAGGTTCGTCTTGTGACTTAGTCAGATATTCGCTTGGGAAATGCACAATATTCAAGTATGGAATCCATCATGCACTTGAGATAGTCGAAACAACAGCGACTGTTTAAATTGTGTGGAATAATTATTATCTATGTAGTCTATCGAGGGGTATGTTCAAAGTCTATATCATCCAATCCGTACAAATACACTTTTAGTAAAAGTCCTGTCACTCATCCAAGTGATTGCTTTATTGTTGCTTGCCCTCAGCAGTGTTAAGGTTCTCCAACTGATCCAGGCATCTCTTTCGGATACCGAAGAATGCTGTCACATGTCCAACAACCCACCAAGCAAATAGAATAGGAAGTCCAATGTGAAGGGAGTTACCACATCCAGACCAGACCTGGATGAGGATAATCCATAATGAGTGAGCGGGGAAAATGTATCCGATGCGGTAGAATCCAGCTGTAAGCTCAAATGGGAACACGACAGCGCCAACATTCATCATGAACCAGGTGAGGAGAAAGAAAGGCGTGAGAGCCATGGGAATGTAACTTCCAATCACAGTTTCGAGCACCTGGAAGTTGACATCCATGAAAAGCCAAAAGGTCAACCAGGATAGGGCGAACTGTCCACCAGAAACATCCCAGCCTTCGCGGAACGCCCAGATATAGCCCGTGACGACCAGTGCATAGAGTGCAGAGAATACTATGCCGTTGATGGAACGCATGATGAAGACATCACGGATGCGCATGTTCTTGTGAAGGCCGAACTTGTCGTAGATACCGTTCATGGCGAGGACGTAGAAGAACTGGCCAAGGATAGCCATGACGATGTTGATGGTGTTGTAGAGGTTTCGACTTCCCTGGTTGGTGGGCTGGATGATGTCGGCGGTGCCTTGGATGGGGTTGAGATAAGCTTCGACGGCAGCTGGGTCACTGCTATTGACGCTTCGAAGGGCGGATCGACCCTGTTGGGACTGGTAGTAGCTACCTCGAGCAGCCCCAATGATCTTTTGTAAGTTGGGAACCAAGTATCCAGAAGCGACTGTGGGGTATCGGGCGCTGTTGTAGATGTAGGTGATGCTATCGGCAGGGTCGTAGTTCTCAGCAGCAGAGCCACCTTCATAAGCAGCAGCAAGCTTATCAGAAGAGCCCTTGTTGATGTAGATAGCACCCCAATAATCGGCGTTACAGACGCCATGCTTGACATCCTTTGTCTCGGGGTAGTCATCGGCAGATCGAAACTCGAGTGTAGGGAATGTCTTGTCCTCGAAGTTCTTGTATGCGCTGGCGACAGATTGTCCAACAGCACCACCATCATAATCGACGACTAGAATCTTCAGGCCCGATACTCGATTGGCGACCTCGAATGTGGAACCGAAGACGTATGAAAGGTCAGCGAGGAATATGACGAGAATGGCGACCATGACTCCTGTAAGGATCTTGATGACAAGACCTCTTCGGCCGTGCCATGTTGTTGAGTTGATGCCATGTCGTTGTGTGTCCTCCAATGCGGCCGGCTCGTCGTGTAAAGTCGGAGCAGGGGAGGGTGATTGTTGTTCTAGATCGACTGTCATGTTGAAAACTTGTTGAAGATTGAACTGAACGAAAGGGGTAATGGATGTTCAGATGCGGGGGCTGAAGGGTTTTAAAGAGTCAGGCCACGATTAATGGAGACCGTTAGTTGATTGTTTATTTGTCTAATTAACTAATAGATCCGAGATTAAGAAACAATCGTGCGACTCATGCATATCTAAATAGCCAGATCCATCTGATCGATGGTGCCATGTTAATTACTACGACCGCATATTCTGGACTCTTGAGTTCCTCCGCCGTTAGATCGGAAATCTAGACAAGTCCGAGCAGCGAGGCTTGAGTCCACCACGCGCTAAACCCTATAGGGGCCTTGACATGGGTCAAGGCGATCATTAGCTGCTAAAAACCTGCGCCAGCTCGCGTCGCGACAGTGGCCGACACGCCGACATGGCGCTAAGATAACTGTGATTACAAAAGATGCCCGCTTCCACCTAAAAATGTGACTGGAAGGATTCGGTCCTTGGTGGATCTGCGGATAACCTAGAATAAGCCGGTCGGCATTGCGCACTTTTTTTCACCGAGATGTTGATTCATCGCTTCAATCTGCGATTACGTGAGATCCTCGCTGCATTCATTTACGTCATTTTTTTGGTTATCTGCGAAGCTGATGACCAGCAAACCGATTTCAGCTGCTCAATTATTGGTGTGCCACTACCAATAGACTGCCAATATTGCTATCAACCTGGTGAAATAATGCTAAGCATTCATCGCACAAGACATACCTCTGGCCTAATTCCGTGTCGCACAAATTTCAACGGACAACAGCCCTTAACTCCGTGTAACACCTCATCAAGCCCCGTACGTGGTTTGTGCAGCACTGCACTATTGCCATGCAACACCGGTATTCCTCTTGACGTCGTGAGGAACACAAAATCCGCAATGTGGTAGCGCAACCATCAGTTAATATGCATCTTTTCGGATATATGTGCCGGCATTAAGGAGCTGGCTTATCAATATTGGATATTAGTAATGTGCCGCATACGAGTATTTGAGTTCGCGAGACGTGTGCGCTACGCGGATCCGCGCCATGGTTCACCCTGGTCCCACGAAGCAATTCTTTCTAGCTCGCCTATGGCACTTACTAGCCCGTGATTAGCAATCTCGACCAGCCCTACAGTGGCTGATGGAAAATGCACGGCGCTGCAGGGTAGTCACTCCAAAACCATCTCCTCAGGCGTTTAGCTTCAGGCTGCCTGGAGGTATTTCATGGTTGAGATATCCTTGGAAGGGTATTCGTATTATCTGTATTTTTTAAATTTAATATAATTTTTTTTTCAAGGATTTTAGTCTACAAGGCCTGTTGCGCACGGAACCTTTCTTCTGCTCAGTTTGTGGTACCTATCGAGGTCCAGCTCCGTCTTGCAACTCCGAGCGGAACCACCAAATGAACCACCAAATACCTTCAGCATCTTCTCCGTATTACTGTGGTATTGATTCGCCACCCAATGCTAGGGACGGGAAGGTCAATTACCTAACGGATAGACAGGCAGAATTGTCTGTTGAGCTTGATGATTCGATCTGCCTTCTCACCACGAGGTTGGGCGCAAGGTTCAACTTCCAAATCGCGATGGCACGCCACCAACCTCATCGCTGTATCTGCTTTGAAGCTGATCGGCGATGTCCAAGGCGCAGCAGCTCCGATTTCAACAGCTCCAAATTAGTTTGAGTAAGTTTGTTTAGTACTGCAAGTATTTGCTTACATCAAGCCGAAGGTACATGCTATTCCCAACTGCAAGACTTTGATCAGCTGGCCCAACCCCAACATGGCACGGGCGCGTGTACATCATTCAAGATCATCAAGATGAACCCATCTTCAAGCGATCAATTCACTAATTGAGATCTGTCATGAGCCTACTCTCAACTCCACGCTCCCTTACATTCTGAATCAAAACGATAGATCCACAATGGATGTTGGCGATCAATGTAGAGTTCTGTACGTCTATCGTGAATATCACATATCACATCCGGCCACTCTCACCCCGTCGGAGGTTTTTCAAAGTTAAGTTTAGCTAGCCGTTTCGCTGCCACTTGTCAACTGTCACATTCTTCAACCATGCAACATGTGCAAACTACCAACCAACTCATGCAGAGACATTGGCGGGTATGACGGCAAAGGTTCCTGTCATAATTGCTGTACCGTGACATAACAGCAGAGACACTAACGGGGTATTATGACGCTTCATCAAATGACCGGAACAGAGAGAAGACCTATTGGCTGGCATCATGAGATAGCTGGAGCTGAAAATATGTCTCCACTGCGCCCAAGTTCAGACCGGCTGGGTCTGAGGCATATTACATGAGAAGTTCATTACATCCAGTAATTTTATGGAACTCAAATGATCAATTCAGGATTTGGCTGAAAACTCAAGGTGCTATTCGTGCAGAATACACTTTGTTGCCAGTCGTGACTAACTTTGCCCCCAGCCCCTAATATTAGCTTCTGAAGTTAACTTCCGCTCGCAACGGGCCGCTCGATCTAGATCCCGATAATTTATGTAACTGACAGCCCGCCTAACGCACTTGGTCGGTGCCAAGCTGACATTCGGATTACCGCTGAGGCAACTCCGCCTGGCCGACATCCGCACCACTGATGTTCGCGGCTCCGAGACATTGGGGGTCCAAACGCTGCTCCATTCCGGTTTTGTGAGCCAAGAGACGACACAAGCTGCCATGGCAGCTCCCGCGTCTTCTTATTTGGACGACTTGCATATTTCGATGTGGAGATGTCAAGATTGGCAGTCCATTGACGTGACTCGGTGCTCGGATGCCCCCCCGGCCGATGTTGGTTGTGATGAGATCGTAGGTTTCATTTGCCTTCACAAGACTAAAGTGGTTAAGGGAGAGATGTCGCGCCCTGTTACAATGAAGGGATGATGAGTGCCCAGCAGGAGGCTTTTCTTATCCCCCCAGTCACGTATGCGGATCGATATAGATCAGCAACTAGTCGATCCTCTCATTTCGGGAATAAGTAACGGGTTGCAGATCACTTTTACTGTGCCACTCATATCTCAGAAGCTGTCACCATGGAACATTCGACGTTGAGACAGGACGTTGGCCCTTGGTGTCGATCAGACTGATGTAAGGATAGCCAAGAATGGAACGGCACTTGCCGATTGGCGTACGGCTGAAGAAAGGGGAGCGTCTTGTTGTCTTACAATTAGAATGATTTGCGGGGTTGACGATCTACAACCGGGTTATCGAGTGAAATTCTGTTTTCAAAGGACAATCTTTCTATCAGGGCGCAGCAGCTGTTAGAAGACACACTGTACACAACACTTGGCCAAGATCCAAGCAACCAAGGAAGTGATATGTGGTTGTAGATGGAGCTGGAAACCTTGAAAGATGCAAACCTGAGTCAAAACCAAGGTTATCGAAACCTCACTTCCTGGCTTCATCTCGAATTGTTCTCACCGCCTCGAATATGTACAAGTCAAAGGACAGACAACAAAAGATCCCGCCCATTCAGAACGTCCCTTCGCATTGATCGCCAGTAAATCAACCGTTGCTGTTGCCTTGACAGACGCCTCTGACATAAATGGCAGCGGCAGGTCTTACAATAGCAAGAATTATCATAAAAGTTGCCAAGTTGAGATATCACATACCAGACAATTATGCTTCCGGCCCAACGCGGTAAGACAAACTTAATCGCGAGGACGTTGAGCCCGTGCAACCCCAAACGTCTTCGCACGGCTATGAGACGACTTTGACATGTTGGGACTACCAATAGCTGTGGCAAGTAATGTACCTATCGCCAGTTTCAACTCCGCCAGATGACAACTGTCTAAGGAATTCGGCCAGCCTCTCATGGGTTGTGATTTTCAGACATTCACCAAAAATGTGGTCGCTGAGGAGGAGAGAGGACTCGAGGGACTTCTTGTCTTGATTCTTTAAGAGCTTGGATATCTATAAAAGCCCTTCTTCGTCCCTCCTCATCATTTCATCCTCAGCACTCACAATCACACTCTTCTTTCACAACCATCAAACAATCACTCCACTCAAGATCTCTCAGATCCCCCAAACCAAACCATCAACATGAAGGCCTCACTCATCCTGGCTCTCCCTGCCCTTGCCATCGCGGCTGCTACCCCTCAGATTGAGGAGCGTCAGGTCACATCTCCCTTCAACACTGCCTGTCTTCTCAAGATCACTGGTATCACCGGCTGTATCTCCAACCTCAACCCCAACAGCGTTGTTGGACTCCTCAACATTGTCACATGGTAAGTTGACTGCTATATGTTTGGTTCCAGATCAAAATGCTAACTATTCCATAGCCCTCCTAAAATTCTTCTCGAGATCGAAAAATGCCTCACTGCCAACCTTCCCGTTCCTGGTGTTCCCAGTGTTCCCGGTATTCCCAAGTAAACGGATTCACAAACAATGATTCACTTCTTGGAGGATGGGTTGACTATCATGTCATGGATAGGAATATAAAAGCCTCGCCAAAATTCAGATACTTGAATTGACAATTTTGAGGCACAATCTTTTCGTCTTGGCACGTGTGACCTGTGATGTTAACCACGGTTGATCGCAAATTGAGGCTTGGCCCTTCAAGCATATTACCTTTCTTTCATAGCGCGCATTGAAAGTCAACGGCTTACAACTACTCTCATATTAATAGATGCTGAACCTTGAATGGACTAGCCTTATGCAGGTATTAATAGTGCACTAAAGACTTCTCCAACTTTGTTGAATGTTGCCTCAGCCTTGAACGAGTAGATCCAAGCTGATTGGTTTGATATCAAAGCCCCATAACACGCACGATTTCATTCTAGCAATTCACGGGACCTCTTCTCAATTTCATTGCTTGCATCTCGCCGGCGACTGACCGCGACAGACCCAAAAATGGCCAACAGAATAGTGTTTCTTACTCCCAAGCATTTGCAGAAATTCATCCAGGATGCCGAATCAGGTTGAAGATGGAGAAAGGCAGCTGAGCGAACCGCCCACGACGCGCGAGGAATTGATCAGCCTTCTCACTAAAGCCTTTACAGCGCTTGCAAAGGGCGCTGGAAATCCACTGGGCATCGTCGCTTTGAGAATTCACGCCGAAGGACGTCCCAAACATCAAATACAGATCAAGAGTGAACTCGAAGAGCGCTCCACGATGAGAAGTACCTGGCAGTGCAGCAACGACACATTCTTCGTTGCGATACAATCACTGGCTGCTGCCAAGCTTCAAATTCAATGTCTCAATTTGCTCCACGATACCGACATGAAGCTCTTTGCCTTGGCCAGCGATCAACTCAACCTGATTGACTGGGATAGGCCTGAAATCACGCATGTGCTGGCGACCGTGACATCTCTCAACACCAACATCTCAACACGGGTCTTTGCCTTCAGAGAACGTGGTGATGATTGGCGCGAGGTTGGCGACACGGATTGGCTTGAAAGAGTCACAGACTGGACAGCGCCGCAAATTCGTGCTGAAGCGGAAAATTAAAGCAATTTTAATGGCCTTGCGAGACTTGTCCAAAAGTGTCCTCGACTTCAGGACTTTGCATACCAAGCCCTAGGAATCCCCCTTCCCGGACTTCCTGAACTGAAAGACTTCCAGTTTCCCAACTGGAAGATCCTGCAATATGTCTCAGAGCCCCCCAGCCTTCCCAAACTCAATCGGTTGACTTTACGGTTCCAACTCACCAAGGAGTCGATCGTTCTCAACCTTCTCAAGCGGACTCGGCCTGGAGGACTGTTCATAGGGGCCATGTGGCTAGATCCCGGAAAGTTTAAGCCTATCTTCTAATTCTGCAGCAGCCCAGAGTCGAACCTGCAAAAGCTTGAGGTTAGAGGATCTATTTACCAGATGGGTCTGGGGGAGCGTGGCCAAGTCCATTTCCAGCGCCAGCCGTACGACGAAGATGCTGAGTGCTGTGCGCACTTGAGAAGAGAGGGTGAAGGCATCAGGCGTCCTATCCATTTTCACTTAGATCCACAGGGATTTGTAGAGGTTGGAACAACGTTTTGTAATTTGTTGCTGGTCAATTCTCAGTTTGATAGCAGCCAGGCTCATACATTTTAGTACGCTCTGTTTTATTGGAAAAGCCTTTTGATCTGTTTCCATATACTTGACTTAAGTAGAGATTTCGGTGACCTCACACAATTAGGATCTGGAGATGCAAAATTCGATTTCATAAGCTAACAGGATATCTTAATTCCAAAGTGCTGCATACTGCCCCAAAAGACTTGAGCACCAACCTAAGCTGCTCTCTTCTTGCCCTCCTCGGCAGCTAACTCAACTCCTTTGACTGTTTCATCGATCTCCGACAGGAAGGCGGAATGCGATCCTTTGGAATGAAAATGCACGGCATTGGGACCTAGCATGCCTGCCAATTGCTCTTGCACTACGGGGAACAGCGCTTTGTCCTCGTCGCAGAAGAAGTACATGGTCTCGATATCATGCCACGGTTCATATGTCACAGTATCTGTGAAAACACGGCCTGATTGATGCTTGAGTGTCTTCATGGCGCTGTCAAGGGCCTCGCCACTTAGATCATGGTAGAAGATTTCCTCTGGTGTGTCTGCGTACACATAGTCTCCCTGCTGATGGTTAGAAAGGGCTCCGTTCTCTCGAGAATGCTTGGGCTTGCTTACCTTGAAATTCATCCAGGGCAGGAATTGGCCGCCGAGCATTTGCTTGATGCTCAGGCCGAGAGGCGTCACGAACGCAGCTAGGTACACAAACATGATGACACCGCCGGGGAGACCTTGTTCCTTTCGCTGGCGGTATCCAAAGCCCTTCACGGCATTGGCACCGACCAATCCACCATACGAGTGAACGACAAGAACAATCTGTTCCCCCTTATCGGCTAGACGCTGAAGAACCGCTCGGACAGCATCGGCATCATCATCAAGACTCTTGGTGGGAGGCTCAGCTCCTACGGAAGGATACTCAACAGCTTCGGTTGTCCATCCTCGGCTGTGAAGGGCCTCACGAATGGGGTCAAAGCAAGAAGCCTTGTGCCAGGCGCCTGGGGCAAATACAATGGTAGGATTAGAAGACATCTTGAAAAGAGACTTTAGATAATGTAGTAGAATCTGGGGTAAACCAGGTTGTCATTGGGACTGCTTTTATACACACGGGCTATCAAACTAATGCATCTTGGGGTATAGCTAACCCCTTTTACTGCCCCGTGGGGTATCTCTCGCTCGACTGCCGGTTCTAAATGTTTGAGATCTACCGCAACCTACCGTTTGTGTGTTAGGTATGTCCTTTGCAGCTCTTTTCTACGCCTTCAAAGCTTGTTGTTGGCTGTAAACGGAGCTTAGCTGGCTTCCATTCTTTAGCTTCGACTTTGGCGCCTTCAAAGCACAACAATGCTCTCCTCTGATAGGTCAATCATGTCAAATGTCTCAAGGATTCTTCATGAAACCCAGCATCCGACTCTGATAGTGACCGCGTGCCGTTTCCCCAGCTTGAAACTCAGTCGGACTCCAAGAATTGTGCGGCTTATTTTGATCTAGAAGATCGACTCAGAAACTACCGAGTCAGTCTCCGCGGAAGCAAACGTGGAGATCTTCCCCGCAAAGGAAGCCCCGAGCTCAGTCTCCAAAAGTGTCGGAAAGCAGCGAGTGGGGGTCGGAAGCCGGGTGTTCCCCAACTTCTTGACTGTTTCTTGGTTTTTTGGGTCTGGAAGAGTCGGATGCGTCTATGACGGCAGAATAGGGACTAGCTAGCTTTACGGCGTGAGCAAAAACATCTTCATTCCTTATTATTAAAAGACCAAGAACTACTCGCGGCCTTGTATCAGCTGCTTCAATCAGATCTCTTTCTTTAATCATCTTTACTAATTAACATGGCTATCTCCTCAAACACTACGAAGCCATTCGACATAGCCATTGTCGGTGGTGGTATCGCCGGCCTGACTCTGGCTATCGCCCTTCACCATCGCAATGTGCCCGTGACGCTCTATGAGCGAGCCGACAACTTCCACGAGATCGGCGCAGGTGTCTCATTCACTCCCAATGCCGTGCAAGCGATGAAGATGTGCCATCCTGGTGTGCACGATGCTTTTCTCAAAGTCTGCACATGGAATGGCTGGGAGTCTAAGCGCAAGACCTGGTTTGACTTCCTAGACGGCACCACCGAAGATGACAAGGAGGCTTTCAGCATCAAGACTCCTCTCGGCCAAAATGGCGTCCACAGAGCTCAATTCCTCAACGAGCTTATTCACCTTCTGCCCTCAGACAAGGTGCAATTTAACAAGCACATTAAGAACGCAGTGGAGGAGCCCAATGGTAAGGTCCGCATGAGCTTTTCCGATGGCACAACGGCACATGCCGATGCTCTGATTGGTTGTGATGGCATCGGATCTCGCGTCCGTAGGATCCTGTTTGGAGAGAACCACCCATGTGCAAGGCCTCGGTATTCTCACAAGTATGCTTATCGTGGTCTCATCCCCATGGACAAGGCCATTGAAGCAGTCGGTGAGGAGAGAGCGCGAAATGCGTGCATGCACGTAAGTTGATGGCCCGTCTGCGATACTGAACACGTTATTAACAACTCTTAGATGGGACAAGATGGTCATGTCTTGACCTTCCAAGTCAACCATGGCGAGAAGCTCAACGTTGTCGCGTTCCGCACAGATCCGAATGAGTGGAGTGATCCTACCAAGCTCACCAAGACAGCGCACCGACAGGATGCTTTGGATGACTTTAAGGGTTACAACAGCACCGTGACAAACCTTTTGAAGCTAACAGAAGAGACTCTCAGTGTGGTATGTCCAACATCCAGCATCTGTGCCGACCAAATACTGATATTCGCAGTGGGCCATCTTCGACCTTGGTGACAACCCCGTACCATCATTTTATAAGGGCAGGATAGCTATCCTCGGCGACGCCGCCCACGCCACAAGTCCCCACCACGGTGCTGGAGCTGGTTTCTGCATAGAAGATAGCGCAGTCATGGCAGAGATTCTGGCAGATGAGCGTGTGCAGAGTCTGTCAGATCTTGAGGCTGCATTTGCCGCTTATGATGAGTCGAGGAGAGAGAGGGGCCAATGGCTTGTCAATAGCAGTAGGTTTGTTGGAAACGCGTATGAGTGGAGGGCGGAGGGTGTTGGAAAGGATATTCCCAAGATTGAGCAGGAGATCAACGAGCGAATTGGCGTGATTTCTAACATTGATCTTGCGAAATCATGTGAATTGGCGAGGGACTTGTTGAGCAAGAAGCGAGTTTAGACGGATACATCTCAAATTCAAATAATTTTACACGGGGGACAATATTTCTTCCAGTTTGATAACTACTATATATATATCCATCAACAGAAATCGCATACTTCTTTGTATTCAAGACCTCATCCTTCTCGAATCACCCACTTTGAATCTGCAGGACGCCATCTACGAGCAAAGATGTTAATGAGTGGGCAGAACTTTCATCGTGGGGGCTTACTTATTTTCATGCCGCCAGCTTTCAACCTCGGTCATCCTAGTAATATCAAAGTCATGTCCTCCGAGCTTGTCATATCCCTTCTCATCCTTATATTCTTTGAGCTTGAAGCCTGTCAACTCTTCGTTCTGAAAGTAAAATTAAGAGAACTTACCCGGCTTTGCCAGTCGACATTCTGCCATGCATCCATCCACCCAGCCGGGCCACCTCGAATGCTTTTGACCTGTCTATAATCTCTCTCAAATTCGTGAGGAGCTGTAAGTTGAACGTTGGCTTCTTCAGCAAGTTCAACAACCTTACATATCCAAGACGAGCTCTCGTCGTAGTTGTTGAAAAAGGTGATACCGCTCCAGCAGTGATCGAGCCTCCATCGGACAAATATTAAAAGCACGGAACCGAGGTTTTGAATCTCTGAGTTGGGCTTGAATACATCCTGCTTTTTCAGAGCGCCAATGGTAGCGAGGACTAGGCTGCCTACGATCTCGTCCCTTGCTGGTTTTGATACGGTATGCCCGGCAGCTAGGAGTGTAAGAGAGAACGTCATCTTCTTGACACAGCATCATGACTTACTATTGTAGTCGATCCTACGAGTCCGGAGAATCAGAGCAAGCCCTTCAACTTCCGGCCAGAAATCACGATAACTAGAATTAGACTGGAAAACAGAGTCAAAGTGGGCAATCTGCGAGCTAGTTAGTCAAACCTGGAAGGGCTGTATGCTATAAAGAGTACCTACAATGTTCTCAAACACCTCTAATCCACCTAACACGCCAATGTAGTAACGGTTGTCGCCGAAGTGGTCCTGAAAGCGCTTGTAACATTCTTGATGCCACCACTTGAAGCGATCTACACCACGCATGGTGAAGACCCAAGGCCATTTCGGGTGGAGTGATGCAAGCTTATTGAAAGGCATTTTATCGTTATCCTTCCCAGCATTTTTCGCAGTTTCGCCTTCTCCCTCTTCCTCATCGTCATTCATAAACTCACCAGAAGATCGACCTTCTTCATCCCCAGGAATAGGCACGCATATAAAGTCCCAGTCATCAGCACCTTCATCATCAGGAACACTATCATCCTGCTTCATAGCCTCGTCTCTCATCTTCCAGCCCTTGTCGGAGATCTTGAGGGCCTCCTTGTAAGCATCGAGCCAAGGGCCGTGATCCTCCCACTACTGACGGCTCCTGCAGGTAAATTCATAATCGGAATCGTCCCACGACATCACTCGATCATCTTCAATAGAGAATTCAGAAAGAAAATGAGGAGGGTTTGTGCCTTGGGGGAACTCGAATTTCGCGGCGAAGCACTCGTATGGCAGCCAGTCAGGGATCATCACCTCCCCTTTAGGGCCCTGGAGAATACGACGCTTACGAGAGCCTTGGCGAGCTTGAGAACTTTCCGCTTGTTGCTCTCGGGAGCTTCATTGGTTCGGGCGCTTTTAGATGGCGGCTGGTCTTCGTGAGCCCCGTCGTAAGGGCGTTTAACCTGACCTTCTTTTGGGCTTCTGGGTGGCATCTTTGACTGGGTGCTGATGATGACACGAACATGCCGGTACGTCACTAGCTCCCCCGCGTTGTTTCTATGATTGTGGCTAGATGGATCTCAAGATTTCGGCGAACCCTATATGGGGCGCCAAATCGCCTGAAACGGCCTCAGGAAAAGGATAGCTGTTATGAGTGGTAAGGCTTAAGGACATTAAGTTTAGTATGCTCTTAATTGCTTGAAAGTATTGAATACATGTATGGTGTCCTCTGAAAAGTCACTTCGCGTGATTGAATGAGATGTTCCTAGAATTAGTTGGACTCGATCTTGGTGACCATGCCTTGATAAATTGTCTCTGCTTGCTTGCTTTGACTTCTCGGATATCACAACATCAAAGTTCGAATAGGATACCATCTGAATTTAGAGTCATTAGGTTGGAAGTCATTGTTACAGTTCATTCGCTTCAATTATAAATCAGCAACTGTCCTTCCAATCTTCTGCGACAAGCCATTTATGGGACGACCTGTTACGACAACATCACCCCGCTTCTCCGCATAACACTCAGTGTCTCCATTGCTCGACTATGTCAGGTTCAACATTAATGCTTGAACTCATAGCTTGGATCTGGGATTCTTACCCTTAATACCAAGTGCCTCGGCCTCCTGAATTACTGTGGTC
The DNA here is from genome assembly GCA_013755755.1 of Fusarium sp. NRRL 25184. Taxonomy (NCBI): domain Eukaryota; kingdom Fungi; phylum Ascomycota; class Sordariomycetes; order Hypocreales; family Nectriaceae; genus Fusarium; species Fusarium sp. NRRL 25184. The sequence goes on from JABSSZ010000297.1 coordinate 20,190, forward strand.
GGAATATGCTCTTCCAAGCTTTCATATTCTTGTTCCCAGCCGAGGACCTTCCGAGCCCGATCAGCTCCGGCGCGCGCGTTTGTTCCCAGCAGGACAGACCCGTGGGGAATGATGCTATCTATTTCCTTTCCATCGAGATTGTCGACTTCTGTGGTCGGAATGAGGTTAAAGTCATTCGCAGCGACAGCGATACGACGTGAGATCTCGGCAAATGACTGTAGTCAACCTGTTAGCACCAAAATGTCGCTCGCTCAGTTGACGATGCAAAACTCACCAATTCTCCAGCTCCAGTGAAAAAGAGGCCATTCGTTCCCCAAATATCCTCATCTTGATTGCCCTCAACCGCCTTCTCAACCAGGCTGAGAAAGATGCGGCTCAAATCTGCGATGTGAATATTCCCCCATCGACTTTCACCAGAGCCAACTTGGAGACCCTTCTTGCGCTCCAATGTCGCTTTGGCGAGCCCGGGAATTTGCATGCTGCGCTGATTGCCCGGACCACGACCTTGGCCGTAAATGATGGGAGGGACAACGAGCGCTGTCTTTACATGCGAGTTTTGCTCTGAAACTGAAAAGATGTAGTTGTCTACTGCACGGCTCGGGTATTGCTTGATGAGCGACTTGATTGAGTCAACACCGGTGAGATCATTGTAGATGACATCACTACCTGTGCCAAAGACTCGCGATTTGTCGGCAAGCTCGCCAGCCGCCAATGCGCTGGCGCCCGAAATCTGGATGTAGTACGGAGGTCTCGCGCCCTTGGACTTTTTGGAGAGAGATTCGTAGATGGTCTGGACACTCTTCAAGTGGCCGGTGGCCGCAAGATCTATAGATTGAGAGTCAGTACAATCCCGCGACATAGGGGACAAAGATGCAACATACGGAGTACGATGTCAGCATCCTGGGCTTCCTGTGCAATAACATCTGTGTCGTCAAGTCCGCCCGTAACGAGCTGCACCTGACTATAGCTCTTGGTTATCGCCGCTCCCTTCGAAGCATCACGAATCAAGGCCCGGACTTTGTATTCAGGGTGCGACTTCAACAGCGTATGAAGGACATCGCCACCAATGTAGCCAGTAGCGCCGGTACTGTTTTGTTTCCAGCGGGTCAGCTAAAGTTACAGTGGGTGCGGGGTTGAACTAACAGGAAGATCTTGGCCATAATTAATGTTTGTCGAGGTAGAAGCCTGCGATGAATGTTTGGTGTTTGTCACTTTCGAAGAGGGGAAGTCTGCATAAGGTATTTATTTAACTACAAGCGGCGACGTTGAACATGTGAAACTAGAAGTTTTATCGCAATTGGATTGCTTCATAAGCAGCTCTTGCAACAAACGGTTATTCTCGCGCCATGTTCAAGGTGCAGTTTAGCGGGGCACGCCCTGTATTCCAGGGCCACCCATACTGGAAAGTGTCCCCGACGCCCTGAAGGAAATTGGATTACAAAGACGCTCGGCTATTGTCGCAAACACAAATGACGGCATCGGCTTGCCTTGATCAGGGTAAAGTCTAGAACACCAGGGAAGTATGTTGATGGCTGGAGAAATTTTAGGCAGGTCTTTGAGATGGCAGGTTGCAGCTGGAATGACTGCTGCGCTTTGATCATGCGCAAAAGCCGACAGACACTCAAGCTACCTAATACTGAGCTGCTGTTTCACGCCAGTACGTTCCTGTGAAAGGATAGAGAGCGCCTATCTAGCTACTAAGCTATTGAGTACAAAGGAAGGGAGAAACGCATCAAATCAGGAGGTATTGTGATAAAGACACGGCTAAACAAGCCTGTAATTATGTTTGCGCCTGTTGTTCTGTGGCTTGAATGTTCAGCCATTTTAGATCTAAATAACAGCTCGCTCCATCAGTGGCTCATTGCGAGCAGTCCGACTATAACCCGAAGCCGACAAGTCCAGCATGCGAAACTCTCCGTACGTGATGAGCTCTGCGACACCTCGTCCGCAAGCAGGAGCTTCTTGACTTCCATGCCCAGAGGAGCCTACGCAGAATAACAGGCTGGGGACTTCAGTATGCGGTCCAAAGATGACATCGTGGTCAACCGTACTGAACTCGTAATGGCCCATCCACGTTTGCGCGACCTTTGCAGTGGAGATCTGAGGAACTCGCTTCTTGAGAACAGGCAGCATCTTCAAGTTCCATACATACTCTGCGTAGCTGATATCATCGGAATTGACAGCAACATCGGGGCCGATCGGAGGGGAGCCGACGAGGTAATAATTCTTTCCATATGATCGCGTGGAACACCAGTAGGATCACATGATGAGCGGGAGATCCTGAGACAGAGGTTCATCGACCGAGACGATGTACGTGTATCTGCAGCGAGCCTCAATCGGGAGATCTATGCCAGCCAGGCGCGAGACCTCGGCAGCTCTGGTTCCTGCAGTGTTGACAGCATTGCCAACGCTAATGCTCTCCCCAGTCTTGAGAGTAACGAACGGAAGTGATTTCGATACCTCGAGTGCCTCTACAGAATCCATGGAATCTTTGCTTTTGATGAGACGTGGATCAATAGGCTACGGTCTTGCCTTTCTCCAGCTGTAATTCTGACTGGGGATGATGGTATCGATGGTAGGATCAAACACAAAGAGATCAATCCATTGCCCAGTGCATGGCCCGGGTGCGTCGAGTATTCAAGGCTTGGCCTAGAATTGCCGGCGTTTGGGAGGGAAACAGAGTATTCAACCTCGTGAGTCGGAATTCGATTATCACGAGCGTGCGGACTGAACAGGTGAACAGTCCTCATGCTTGCTGCAATCTATCAGGACTGATCGTTTTGCTGGTCAACATCATCGAGTTCCCTGACCAACCATCCGTCATGTCGTATTTGAGCTTGATCGTAAGAATCCATAAAAGATTTGACCAGATGAATGCCAAAACATCGAAAGTGACATTCTTTCTGCTTCAAGTAGCTCATGAACTGGATTGCAAAGCTTCTGGGCAGGTCAAGCGGCTCTTCCATATGTCATCACTCGGTTATCAAGAAGCCGCATTCTCTGAGCCTTAGGTGAATCCGGACCTAAAGTTCCTGTAGTTTACTGACATAATCTCCCAAGAGTTAGAAGGATCGTCTAGTCTATCAGAACTATGCGATATTGGGCCATCCTTCAAATATCACTACCATCACTTGATGATGACCCCCGCAAACAGCCCCACAATTCGGGGGAAGAGACCCCGAGTAATGTTCCCCCTCCCCCAAACTGACCATGCCATCCAATCGTGACCGTTCTTGATAAATACCGCGCGTGCCTCTTCTCGTCAACTTTGGGGGTCTGGGATTCACTGTAACTCAACATCAGATCAACATGGCGGAAGCTCAAGCAAAACGAAAGCGATATGCCGTTGTTGGCACCGGCGGTCGCTCAAGCTTCTTCTATTCAGCCATCGCAACAGAATACAGCAAAACCTCATGTATTGTAGCCCTTTGCGACACGAACCAGACTCGCATGAACTATGCGAACTCCAAGCTGAAGTCACTCGGTCATGGCGAGGTTCCGACATACCTCGCCAGCAACTTCGATCAGATGATCAAAGAGTCCAAGCCCGACGAAGTCATCATCACAACAATGGACCGAACACATAACATCTACATTGTTAGAGCTCTCGAACTAGGTTGCAATGTCATTACTGAGAAGCCGATGACAATTGACGCCCCTCGATGCAAGGAGATCTTTTCAGCAGTCGAGAGAACGGGCCAGAAAGTTCGCGTCACCTTCAACTACAGATATGCGCCTCACAACACGAAAGTCTTCGAGTTGCTGAGATCTGGAGCCATTGGAAAAGTCACAAGCGTCCACTTTGGTGAGTCGGTTAGAGAATAGTGAGGAAGATAGAAGCTGACATGGCAATAGAATGGATGCTGAACACCAGCCACGGAGCCGACTACTTCCGCCGTTGGCACAGGGACAAGCGCAACAGCGGCGGTCTTTTGGTACACAAATCAACCCATCACTTCGACCTTGTCAACTTCTGGCTCCAAACCAGGCCTCAAACTGTGTTTGCTACAGGCGACCTGGCGTTTTACGGTCGAGAGAACGCAGAGAAGCGTGGCGAGACCAAGTTCTACACCCGCGCCCATGGCAGCGAAGTCGCAAAAGCCGACCCATTTGCGCTTCACCTCGATGAGAATCCCCAGTTGAAAGCTATGTATCTGGATGCCGAGCACGAGGATGCTTACTACCGCGACCAAAGCGTCTTTGGTGACGGCATCAGCATCGAGGATACCATGAATGTTCTCGTCAAGTACCGCAACGGAGCTAGTCTTTCATACTCTCTCACAGCATACGCGCCATGGGAAGGCTTCCGTGTTAGCTTTAACGGAACCGGTGGACGTCTTGAAGTTGAGGTCGTGGAGAATAGCTACGTCAACTCAGGCGGTGATCAGGCCCATGAGGGTTCTCTAGAGAGCCGCAAGATTCTCCTTCGACCTCTCTTCGAGAAGCCAAGAGAGATCAAGGTCGAAGACGGTGTTGGTGCTCATGGGGGCGGAGATACCGTTTTGCTAAATGATCTGTTTGGAACGCCAGTGTCGGATGAGTACATGCGAGCGGCGAGCCATATAGATGGTGCTGCTTCGATACTTACCGGTATTGCAGCAAATAGGTCTATCGCTACGGGACAGGCGATCAACGTCGATGATATTTTACTGGTTCCCAGTTCATAAACTAGGTAGTCATCCTTCTTTACATAAACGAAGCATAAAAAATGCTTTTGACAACCATAAACAGTATGAAGCGCGATTTGATGATGCAGGAAGTCCCCGATTGTAATGTAATACGGCCAACGAGATGTGGTTTGCAGAACTCCACCTCAGTACTCTAGCTTTTCTGTGACTAGGGTTGATTTATTAGGCAGTTGAACTTTGTACCATGCCTCGTGTTTCGATAATAGGTTCACTTAATCAAGGTCTCATGGAAGTTACAAGACACAGTTTCCCTGCAAAGAAACATGCGGTCATCACTACATAGGGCTAGCGGATCTATCAGTATTTGTTGATTTCGAGGGCTAATAAGGACATTATGGCCTTCAAGCATAATCTTCACCAGGACTCAATGGAAATTACTCAAGCTGGCATGAGAAAAACTAACAACATCTACGCAGTATTGCTTGCTTCTGACTCCACACCCATGCGTATCTTCTCTTCAATGATAAACAACTCTTGTTCCCGCGCACTCTTCTCAAGATCAAGAAATGACCAAATTCCAATAGCACTGACCAAGCTCAAAGCAAACAGGAAGTAGAAGGGAGCACTGTTGTTGGTGCCGCCGGGGGTAGCATCAATGATAGCACTGCTGATGAAAGGCCCGATGAAGCTGGACGATTTGCCAATGATGTTGAAGAGGGAGAAGAAGAGGAATTCGTGTCCCCGAGGTGTGACGGAGCTGATCATGATTTGCGAGTAACTGTACCAGGGACAGACGAATAGTCCATAGAAAGCCTGATACAGCCAGATCTCCCAGACGTTCTTGAAGCCAAACTTGTCGGTCCAGTTGCCAATCATGCCCCAGCCATCGAGAAGGATGATAAAAACCATGACGGCGTTGAACATGGCCTTGACACTGAGATTGAAATGCTTCTGGATGAGCCAAAAAGCACCAATGCCCACTCCTTGAGCCACGATACCGACTATGAGGAGGTAAGTCAAAGTGAGAGTGTCGTAGCTGACGACCTGGTTCTGAAGGGTAGAGATGACAGTGACGGTGGTGTTTAGAGAATCGCCCAGAAGGAAGTATCCAACAAGATAGATCAAGCTCTGCTTCAGATGCCAGATTTGAGTGAGAGCTTCCCAAAGCTGCCAGAAGCCGACGGTGATCATGTTTAAGTGATCCGGTACCTTCATTCCTGGACGCTTCTTCTCCAACAAGAACCAGGGGATTGAGAGGACAAGCCAACAAGCAGTGGCAAAGGCGATCAGGACCGAAAGCCCCCAGTTGTTGTTTTCGGCACTCTTGTCGACTTTGACGCCAAACATGATGCCCACGATTATTGCTAAGATAACCACTTCGCCAACAGATTGGATATAGAAGGCAACGTTGCTGAGCCTGCTCCTCTCCATCTCATCTTTGCGATCCATCTCGCTTTGGGTGATTTCTCCAGCCTCGAACTGAAGGGCAGCTTCTTTCAGCTGCGGAGTGTTTCTGGCAAGAGAGGGAAATGCCGCGGTCCAATAAGTTAAGGTCATCTGGTAGCAGATTAAGCCGACGATGTAAAGACCTGTACCGGTTTGCCACTTGCTGGGATCGTGAACGCCCAGCCACCCAAAGCCGATACCATATGAGATGATTGACCAGACCAGAAGAATCCATCGCCGGCCAGTTCCGAAATCCGCATAAGCTCCAATGATGAGAAAAAGGACAGCTTGAAGAGCGAAAGATATGCCATTGGCAAGAAGGACAATGCTGTTGACGTCTCGTGGGCGACCCGCAAACGGTAGAAGCCCCGTATCTTTGGGCGCCGCCTGCGACAGCAGATTCTGGAAAGCTGTCGGGCCAAAATTGAATAAGGCGAGTCCGTTTGAACCAATGTAGTACGCGTACCACGACCAGATCTCCTTCTTGGTTGTCTCTGGCATGTCGCCCTCTACCAGCAAAGGCACTACAATACCTGCGCTGACATCTTGCTTAGCAGCTTCATGATCTTCATGCAGGTCCTTAGACACCCTGGTCTCTGTTGTCGCGGGATCTGCTTGCGATGCCATCTTTGAAGGGTTGGAGGGGGGAAGATGTTGGAGTAAGAAGCTGATTGAGCTTTCTACGAGGGATTTATCTTGATCGTGTTGTAACGTAGGTGCCGTGTAACCGTTCTTATGGTGGACATGATAAGCAGATTGTCGATCAAACGTTGCTAGTGTCGCACGCAGGCTATTATCGCCCCATTCGGTGGGTGCGGTCGCTCCATGGGGTTAGTCTGGGGAGATCGAGGGACTTTTGCTATCGCGCTATTTTCCGTGGTTCAAGATAAGCTTAGAAAAGATCGTTCACTAATCGTCTCCACGAGATTGGTCCAGACAGATCTAAGTAAAAAGAAATGATCTTTTTTCTGAGCCAGAGGATCATTTATTTGATAATATCCTGATTCCACCCCTCCATTTAATTGACTTCACTATGTAGATTGGCAGAAATAAGAACATGATTTCTTTATCAAGAACGGTCAAAATATCGAGGTAGATAAGTATATCGCCGCGAAGATGCATCGCTGCTCAGAGTCCAACAAACTTAAGATATTCTAATATACAC
>JABSSZ010000298.1:0-58504 GCA_013755755.1 Fusarium sp. NRRL 25184
GTGAGGGGGAGGGGGAGGGGGCGCTCCGGCATTTGCTGAACGGAAGCCCGAACTCCATCCGCCTTGGTTATCACGGCCAGAGTTTCCTGGACCGCTGAAACCACCACCACTACCTGGAAACCCCTTGTCCTGATTTTGGAAACGACCAAGTGCCCATGCACCGAAGCCAACACCCACAACCAGCATTGCCATTGCCATGTTTCCCAAGCCATGGAAGCCTTCCCACCACGTACGGAAAGCAGGCGCCAAAGTCTGGCCAAGGACCACGAGGATCAGAGCTGAAGCGAATCCAGCTGCGAAACTATTCACATTTGGTTGCATGGATGGTAGGTACAAGAATCCGCCTCCAGAAGAGTGCTCGGGAATAACAAAAATGTCATATTTTCCTGGAGGCAAGCCAGAACCCTTTGGCACTCCGCCATGAGGCGGAGGCGGCGGAGGGGGACCGCTCATTCTCGACTGTCAGCTCGAGTGGGTTGTGTTTTAATATCTATGGAGTTTTTGGAGTCGCAAACGCAGTCGAATCGATTGTTTAGGGGAGTCTCGAGGAAGCCATCAAGGCTATTTAGTGTGATTGGAACTACGAACAGGTCAGCCGATGCCATCCACATGTTTTGGCACAATGAACAGCAACCTCTCAAAGCCACTGAAGTTGAGAAGTGAGGATTGAGAGTCGACAAAAACTTCCGTTCCCGAGTGGCTGGGGCTAGGTTACGGCAAAGGGAAACGAGGTTGGACAAGACAGGACTCACGCAAGACAAAATCGGGAGTACAGGGGATTGGATCTACTCGAGGATCCTGAGCACAAGAAAAAGACGTTGCAAAAAGTATCGGACAAAGAGCAACGAAACAGAAGCGACCGCTTGTGATACAAAATGACAATGCCCTACTTGCTCCAACTTTGTGCAGGTGCTGAAGGTTTGTAAGGCGAGTCGGTCAGGTCAGGGACGGACAAGCGAGAGGAGGAGAAAAAAAACCAGGATGTCGAGAGTTACGAGGAAAGGAGGAAAATACAGGAGAAAAATGGCGCGGCGGTCGTTGGTGGAGATGAAGATGGAGAACGGAGGCGGAGGCAGAGGCAGAGAAGACAAGGTCGAGGCAGCGAACAAGAAGGAGTGCAAGGAAGCACCATGAGGAGCCACCTCCAAATTGTTTACTTCCACTTTGGGGAAAGTTGGCTGTGGCCCCGGGCGGGACGGGTGATGGGCCTGGAGGTATGAGAGTACATGGCGGGTACTTTCAGCGCCTTCTGCAGTTAGTCCAGGGCCACGGGACGCTTGAATGCTAGCCCAGCCGCGCTAAATTTCACCCCGCCAGCGGTGCACGCCTTGATCAGCCCCACCTTCCGGACATCGTCACTCACTCGTGGTCTTTGACTGGTGGAGAGTATCAGAAACGAGGATCATGTCTCAACCTATCAGTTGGGAGAGACTAGGAACCAGGATCGAATGCCGCGGTTTCTAACGACTCGAAAGGTGGCTTTTGTGTCCACGCAATTTGGCGAGGCCACTCGTTCGTGGTACGATGTTTGAACTGGGCTGAGTGGACAGTTCAATGAGATGGGTTTGATGTGTCAGTTCAACTCTGCCCTTTGCTAGATCTCGAGGAATCTCCTGATATCTCGCTTCTGGCCCAGAATGAAAGGATCTTAAATATCTGATTTGTATTCAAGTCGATAGCCGAGAGGTGTTTCTTACATGAGCTGTGAGGGATATCTGCAATCCATTGACTTTGTAAGATATGCTTTTTCAATGGCCATTTCCGTTACTTCCACTGGTTCAACGGTCGAACGGCTTTTAGCCCCCAGCGTTCCTCGTCTTCATTTCCCCTCAGAACATGACACCATTCAAAGCTGGGTCTCCCCTGCTTGTCAACTAAACAACTTCTATTCTCAAGGTCATTCCTTCTCACAACTCCTTGTGCAACTCGTGTGGCTTGCATTCACGAGAAGTACTGACTGGACCCTGTGGAACAAGTGAGAGCTCGGGAACAAGAAAGAGGGGCAAGTTGAAGATATCTGGCTCCTTCGTAACTCCGTGGCCAATTCGCGCTGCAGCAAATGGGATTGTCCCCGCCTGTCGATCTCATCAGCAACAGTATCGTGATAGGCATCCAAGCTCTGCGATTTGAAACGATTGGGCTGCAATTGATATCGCTCTCTTGTCCTGCAGCAGTGCAGCTTTCTTCCCATAGCATGTACGCGTGTTTTGCCTCAATGTTTTGACCAAAAAACCACTGCAGGATCTCGTATGCATCCCCCGCCTCAAAGCAGATATCTGTCGTGGAGCAACATCCGTGATGTCTCCCGCATCGGCAACAAGACACTTGATCCCAGTTCCACAGCTCGTGGGTAAGAAGTCCAAGCTTCGATACCGCCTGTCAACCCACAAGTGCAAAGTTTGCACGTCGTCACCGACAAAACGCAGCAAAGAGACTTCAAGCTAGCAATGTCGGCATTTTCACCGCTCTGAATGTTGAGGTAACTGATATCCGCATCTGTGGTCTAGGCCTCACGATACCCTTGTTGCGGCTTAGATGCGATGTCGCGGCCTCCTCTTTTTTTTTTTTGCCGACTGCCAGCCCACGGTTACATAGACATTGTACATACGGATACAGCTGGGTACTACAGCACCAATGCCACGGATGCGGTGCTTGTTCTCGTGGAAGTGGTAAAGTCAACAAATATACTTCCACTTCCCCGATTCCCGCGGTAGTAAAAAAGTCTAGAGTTTCGTCCCTGAAGCCGGCAAACTCTCTTGGAGATGGCCAATTGCCGACGTCATGCCGCTTGGATGCAACCCGGAGGGTTTGCTTCTTCAAAGCCTAAATTAGTTATTACGACAGGTCTCTGTGCTTAGCAGTGCATTATTTCCCTCCATAATTTGTGACAGAGGCACAATGTTTTGTGAAATGTCCGCAGCTTCCGCAGTGCCAAGCAAAAGAGGAGTGGCTGTCCGTTCATCGCCTCACCGCTGAGGCCTTCTATCCACCACCACCCACCTCTTTTTTTTTCTTCTTTTCTCTCCGTACGGATATCTTCCCATAATTTCCCAGCCACTTTTGAATGCACGTAATCAATTTTACGAGAACATGCATTATTCACTGCGTGGCTCCAATCATGACTTGTAATTCGTTCAATTCGAGTCCGTCCTTTTGTGCAACCATTTGGTGACTGACTCGAAAGCGTTCAGTTGACCACGTTTATTTCGCCGTTGCCTGGCAACCAGAGATCAGCAAAATACAACACTGTTGAACCCAGGAAAAAGAAAAGAGAAACGCGCTAAGCTCGTGACGACGTCGGCTAGTGACGTAGCTACGCCGCTAACAAATTGAGCCCAAGGCGCTAAAGGATGGGCGGGAGGGTCTGAGTCTCAGTTATTCCGCTGTATGTCTGAGCCTGAAGTAAGATCTCAGACTGAATCAATTCATGCGAAAGGAACAAAAGCAAGCAAGCTTATAACAATATCTTATGTTTACCTATGCTTCTCATGTGATGCTAATTTGGTAAAGCTGCAGGCAACGTTCAAATCACTTCAAGATTGTCACCCTGTTCGTTTTGGTGGGCTGAAGTGACAGACTCAAGTCACCACAATGTACCTCTGTTGTACCGGCTGCAACCCAACCCAGGCCCATCCTCATGCAACGTGGAACGGTCCGGAGCGCCAGGGAGAGCTTGACTTGTCCATCCTGATAATCCGTCGAGTCGGATCATCTGTTGACGAAGCAGGCTTTTATTTTTTCGTTTCCATTGTTGACGGTGATATTGCATTGTGATGTAGTTGACTACTACCAAAATCCACGAGATGTGATGAGAAACAATGGCTTCGAGATCAAGACAAACTTGCGCTCCAAGGATGAGACACACGGCTGTCTGTGGAGAAGGGGTCCTGGTGGCATTAACTCGACATAATCTGCCTTAGACAAGGAACAAGGTTTCACTTCGCATGCTGCGTAAACTTCCATGTGCTCTCGAGTCTCAACGGTGATGCATTCAGCCTCCATTGCCTGTCAATCTATTGTTACTTTACTTTACTTTACTTTACAAACACCACTTCAGTGTACAAAGCACCCGACAAATCAGAACCCCAATTCAATTCAATTCAATCCAAAGCCACACAAGACGCCTTGCATGCCCATATCAAACGCTTCCTCATCGATTCTGTACCAGGAATGTCGCAATGTCTGCAACCCATGATAGCCCATTAGATAATACCCTTAGAATCCAAAGCCACCAAACGGCGACTTGTACCACAAATAGAACCAGCTTTACCAGTAGCAAGAGAGGTAGCTGTCACATCTTCTTGATCCGGTTGTTCGCGACCTTCAGTTTGGCCCCTGTGCGATCAGTGTCCTGGTCCAGTTCATCTAGTAGACGAATCTGATCTTCGACCTCTTCATGGATTCGCTCGCCCATCTCTCTTTGTCGTCGAATGACTGCAGTAAGCTGTTCAACAGCAAGATCTTGGTTTTGCATCTCCTCCTTCTGTAGCTGTAGTACACCCTCGTTGCCCAATTCTCGTGTCTTATCAGTCTCTGGCAAAGGAGCACCCAGAACACGGCCAGCAGGACGTCCTCCCTTCAGCAGCCCAGCTTTGTCGGTTGCCGAGGCCTGGCCTTGACTTAAGCCGCCTCTTCCTGAAGCTGATGTGGAATTGGGCATACTGTTGGAGAGCTTATCTAAGCCCTCGCGTTCCATGCGGGCTTGGGAAACCAGATCCCGGCGGCGTCGTAGCTCACCCTCGCCCAGTCGTTTTGACTCTTGTATCTTTCGTAGTCCATCCGCAAGTGTTGCGATCAAGGTTCCGCTTCGGACGAGAACCCTTTTGGCCGCTGCGCCCGCTTCCGCGGCGGCCGTTGAATTGCCATTATCAACAGCAGCATCTCGCCGCGACAGACATTGTCTGGCCTCGTGAAGATTCTGCTTCAAGTCTCGGTGAATGTCCAACCATGTTCCCGGATCGGCAGCACCAGCGACGGCATTCTTAATCATGCCGCCCGCTGATATCGCCGAGTTGGTTGTGCTCGAGCTTGGCAGGTTCAGGAAGGCTCTCCAAGCTGATGTATCACGCCATCGTCGATCGGGCGATTCCGCAATCGCTCGTAAATATTTCTCGAGTCCTACTTGGCGGTCTCGGGTCAATTCGACTGAGTTGACAGTCGACTTCAGCCAGTGTTTCGCTGGTAGAGATTCTGGTGGCGGAGCGCCAACTTGTTGCGTCAGAGCCTGGTGGAGCGCATCGAAGTCTGAGTATCGCTTTTGGACTACAAATGATCGCAGAGGTAGCCGAAGTGTGATGTTGTAGAGCGTGTATGGTTTCTTGGAGCCTTCGTCGGAAACGCTCGTTGAAGGAATAGCGATTTCTGGCGGCGGTGCCATATTGCAGCTTGGTTGTAATGATAATACTTGGTACTGTAGAGTGGTTCTTGAATCAAATGAAAAGTATGAAAGAAAAGAATACTGTTGTTCGCCTGTTACGTGGTTGAACGGCGAATGTTGATTGTGTAAATTAAGACATGGAAGACGATAAATGCGTCATGCTCATGGCGACTATCAAAAGAAGCTGCCTGACGTATTCGTACAGCTTATTATGCCCAGGCTCTGTTTAGTGCTGGGGGCTGACCGTCGGTGAAGGTCACGGCGCTCGGCAATTGAAGGCACTAAACTATAATTGGCTGCGCATGCGACCTGTTGGCAGAGTAATCCACAATTGAAGCAAATGCCTTTGAGCCTCGCAATGCAATGCGAACAAAGTCATGTGAGAACTCATGATGACCTATCATGGTGATAGCATCGATGAAGAAGATTTTAGCTCTGATCTTATTATACGTGGTCTTTTGTCTAAAGAGTTGTGTATGTTCCAAACTCGGCAGAGTGTCACTTTACACTTGTGGTTTAACAAATTGGTATGGGAACACAATTTAAATAACCACTATCTACGTGTAAATACTCTCTGATACCGTTAACTTATTTATTACCGTAAGGATGAATAAAGGTACCTCCCTCTGGGTTCGTAACTTCCCATGGCTGAAGCATATGAGTCATGTCTACAGCTAGAGCAAAGAGCATACCTAGATATTCATTGGCGAATGTGTTGGTTGTGCAAGTCAAAGAATATCTCCATTGAGCGGCAATGACCGAAACCGAAGACCTATTACTACCATTATCTGCTTATTTTAGTATCAGTCGAACGATATACGCCTCTTTTGTAACTGTGACTACCTGAATTTCGGCATCACTAAACTGGTTGATAATGCAACTCGACATTAAGCAAGTCCTCCCATAATCGACTGATACAGCACAGTCATACATAGGTCCCCAACAATGATTTCGAATGATGCAGTTATCTTCAAAATGCCATCATGCTGATGCTCGATACCTGATCATAGGTGACATGAAAGGATTTCTAACTACGAAACATTTGACTTGACTTCATAGTTCACATCAAAATCGCTTCAGACATCACGCGCCATTGTTCCCAGGCTCCAAATTACTTCTCATATATGATGTTACCTCTTTGGCGGCTTCGATAGAACAGCCAAAAGAGGGTTTGATCGCACCTAGATTCTTCGAATCCGTTCTTCAGTATAGGCTATGAAACTATATCAACAGCTAGATGTGTTATTTGCAGTTGAGACTTGTGGCTGAGAGCTTATTCCGGCACAGAGAACTTAAGAAACTATATCAACAAATACAACTCAAGATCGAACAGTATTGGTAATGTCCGAGAGTCTTACATCAGTGATAGCAAGACTTCGAGGAGCAAAAAGAATTTGGGTCTTGTACAAGTGGAGGGACTGATCTTATTCATTTTATGGCCTTACAGGAATACCCAGCATTTATGGTAGAATCCCAAAGTTCTGTTGACACATAACTAATCTGGCTTGATAATAGGCCACAGATCTCCTATGCTTGAGCGTATTCTTCTAATTCTATAAATCGATCCTATAGCTCCGACAATCGGGATTTTGGCAAAACTCTTAGGGACAATTGTTCGCCTGGCTCTCAAAGTCTATTAGTAGCTTTTTCCACAGGCCGTCAGCTTGAATATCAATTGTATCACACTCCAGCCCAAACAATGTATACTTTGGGTATCTCGACAGTTTATGTACAAAGTCATCACATTACTCTAACAAGTCAACTCAGCCATGCTTGTTTCTATACTCCCCAAGTTTGACTTTGACTTCGGTGGTCTCGGCCCGTCCCGCTCCTATTTGCTGGCCACAACGTTACTCGAAACACGGCGATACAAGCTCGAGTGTCCAACAAGATCAATTTTTACCCTTATTCTCGAGTACTCTATGCGAGTCCCAGAACAAGTACAGAGACAACCTTCGCTTCTAGAGCCAAATCTTGTCCTCTATTAGCTTAGCGAACTCCCTCCCCAATGGTTTTGGGTCACAACTCCATATCCGTGCCATGTTTAACTCGTGCCAGAGAAACCAGTGTGTCACCCCAGCCCAAATCGTGGTCGCGTTAAGTACATCTTCCAGCCTTCGATGTCATCAACATGTTTAAAAGGTCTCCTGGTCATCGAGACCCTCGCCCTCAGCAGGAATCTCGAATCCTTCCTCTGTTGAGTAAAGGATAGTTTGGATCTGCTTTACGAGGCCGTCCTCTTGCTTCTCCAGCTCCGGGTCCTCATCAACAGCCTGTTGGACAAGTAGCTCAATATCGCGCAACTTGCTGAAGTAGAAGTCTCGTTCCCTCTCCAGGCCTGTGACGGTCTCCTTCAATGTGGCATTTTCTTGCTGAAGGGCTGCAGTAGCGGGTCCAGCGGCCTTTGCAACTCGGGGTCCACCGCTGGGGGTACCGCTACCCACGCGGCGAGCGGCGCCAGTGCTAGCAGCAGCAGGTCGGGGTGCGGCGGCAGCGGGAGGCATTGAGCCACCTTTTCGGCGGGCAACGGCATCGTACTCGTGGTCGGGGAAGTTAAGATCCCAAAATCGCTTTGTCCACTGGAGGAACTCGAGGTTGTCCTGCATCTTGCACTTGATAAGTGCCGAGACAGGAATAGGCTTGTCAATTTGGTGCTTGGTAAAGGTGTCTAAAGACACGTCAGCATGTTGTTCGTTGGCAAAAGTGTAAAAGAATTGACTGACTTTGCAAGACCTTGAAATTTTGAATATACAGGTATTCAGAGTTCACATTGAACTTGACCTTGGCCATGGGGACGTCCATATAGATACTGTCGAAAACCTGGCAGAGGGCAGCACTAGAAAGGCGGCGTTAGAAAGTGTCATGATGCAGATTATGATGCTTGCTCGTGTGGTGGTTGTATAGATCAGAAATTACATGTGAGGCTCCCTGAAAGTGGTCATGATAGCGATCGCGGGGTTGTTTGGTGTTGTTTATATCCCTTGCTTCGATCATGGCATGGTGCAACACGACGCAGCGATCCGTGGCGAGGGGGCGGGGCAAACAAAAGATGGATGGACTCACCCAGTACCGCATTGCTCAACCTTGGTGATGTTAAGCTGAAGCAAGCTGTTAAGCCATGCAACAAGCTCTTGTCTGTAGCGTTATGCATTAGTATGTAAACAATATTTGGAGGTAGCTAGCTGTCTTCTAAACAGCTCCAGAAGGCATCACCAACCTCGACTCGCCCATTTTGAACTGATTGTTGTAGGGTGTGATTTATTATTCGGAATCGTGAGAGCGCAAACAAGCGACGTAGGAGAAGGGCGAAAGGGGTTCGTTTCTAGAGGATATCGAGTCGAGAAAAGAAAACAAACTGAACCAAGGCGCAAAAGGGAAGCTAAGGAGATTGCGTTTGTCGGGTTAAGTTGGGGAGAAATTAAAAGCAACCGTCTACGCGCTGATTCCACGAAGTTGTTCATGGGTAGCCTGTCGCCCAATCAACCAACCGGCCGTTGGTGGGGGGTACCCAGAGGGACCAGCGCATCCGCTGTGTTATTGCTGATTGTGCTTGGTACAGAAGGTACCGCCACGTACCGCAACGCTAGAACCCCTCCTACCCCCCGCTACGTCCCCTAAAGCTTGCTCCTGCCAGTGGAGTCACGTGTTGAGACGCCCATCGATGTTTGGGAAAGTTGCAAGCTCTCACCGCCAAAATTTCGAGAGGCGGCAGAAAAAAAAGTTCGAGATTTACTGGGAAAGGTGCCCCACTGCTTCTGTCGCGTCTGCAAATCTTGATAGAAGAGCTGTACGAGTGCCTTTTAATCCGACAAGATGGCGCCCTCACAGAAGCGAAAACCCGCGCAAGACGATTTCATCTTTACAATTGACGACAATGACGATATTCCTGTCGAGGAGGAGGAAGTGATCGCGGAACCTCCCAAGAAGAAGACCAAGACCAGCAAAAAGTCAAAGAAGTCAAAGCGTGCAGCCAGTCCTGAAGATGACGAGGAGGATAATGGTGTAGAGGGCATTTGGGGATTCAATGATGACGACGATGGTGCCATGGACTCCGAATTCGAGTTTGGCGCTGAGGAAGCTGCCGACCTTGGTACAGTAGAATTCGAGGGATGGGGTTTCGATGGCGCAAAGAAGGGGATGGCTGTTCACAAAACGGGTGTCGACCTGGATGAGATCATTCGAAGACGTCGCGAAAAGAAGCTCGGGAAATCTGACCCCAAGGAGACTACCGACGCAGAGGAGAACGAGGCCATGGACGTTGATCTGGACGACGACGATGACGAGGTTCTCGCAGACGATGCTTTTGGTATGAACGTTGCTTCTGATGTTGAGGAATCTGGTGACGAGAAGGACGAGGATGATGAGGATGTGTCTGGAGCTGAAGACAAGGTTGAGGGTGAGGACGAGGAAGACGATGATGATGCTGCATCAGACAACGACTCTGTTGCTACCCCCACAGGACACCCAGATGATGATGCTTCCGACGATAGCGACGATGAGGAGGACGCCGAGGAGGAAGCGAAGCGAAAGGCATTCTTCGCCCCGGAGGAAGAGGAGGCACCTGGCAAGAAGAGTGCCTCGTCTTTCCAGGCCATGTCTCTGTCACGTCCAATTCTCCGTGGTCTTGCTACAGTAGGATTCTCCAAGCCTACGCCCATTCAGGCCAAGTCAATCCCACTTGCGCTTATGGGTAAGGATCTTGTCGGTGGTGCTGTCACTGGTTCCGGAAAGACTGGTGCCTTTATTGTTCCTATCCTGGAGCGTTTGCTATATCGACCCAAGAAGATTCCCACCACC
Source organism: Fusarium sp. NRRL 25184 (assembly GCA_013755755.1). Taxonomy (NCBI): domain Eukaryota; kingdom Fungi; phylum Ascomycota; class Sordariomycetes; order Hypocreales; family Nectriaceae; genus Fusarium; species Fusarium sp. NRRL 25184. The sequence goes on from JABSSZ010000298.1 coordinate 10,175, forward strand.
CGTGTCGTTGTTCTTACCCCTACTCGTGAATTGGCTATCCAATGTCACGCTGTCGCCACAAAGCTTGCTGCATTCACTGATATCAAGTTCACCCTTGCTGTCGGTGGTTTGAGTCTCAAGGCCCAGGAGGTTGAGCTGAAATTGCGCCCAGATGTTATTATTGCTACTCCCGGTCGTTTCATTGATCACATGCGAAACTCTGTCAGCTTCAACGTTGATACAATCGAGATCATGGTCCTTGATGAAGCCGATCGTATGCTTGAGGACGGTTTCGCCGACGAACTTAACGAAATTCTCACCACACTCCCCAAGTCACGACAAACTATGCTCTTCTCCGCTACCATGACATCGACTGTCGACCGTCTTATCAAGGTCGGTCTTAACAAACCTGCTAGGGTTATGGTGGACTCTCAGAAGAAGACTGTTACTACACTGGTGCAAGAATTCGTTCGCCTGCGCCCTGGCCGAGAGGAGAAGCGAATGGGTTACCTGGCACATGTTTGCAAGAACCTCTACAAGGAGCGAGTTATTATCTTCTTCCGACAAAAGAAGGAAGCTCATCGAGCTCGAATTATCTTTGGTTTACTTGGTCTCTCATGTGCTGAGCTTCACGGTAGCATGAACCAAACACAGGTTAGTCTTATTCTGTCTCGCAGCTATGACCATCACTGACACTATTTAGCGTATCTCAAGTGTTGAGGACTTCCGAGACGGCAAGGTGGCGTACCTATTAGCCACCGATCTTGCTTCCCGTGGTCTTGACATCAAGGGTGTCGATACCGTCATCAACTACGAAGCGCCTCAATCACTAGAAATCTACGTCCACAGAGTTGGTCGAACAGCTCGTGCTGGTCGCAAGGGTACTGCCTTGACATTAGCTTCTGAGACAGACCGCAAGGTCGTCAAGGCTGCTGTGAAGGCTGGCAAGGCCCAAGGTGCCAAGATCGTAAGCCGACAGATTGAGGCCGCCGAGGTTGACGCTCTTCAAGCACAGATCGACGAGATGGAGGATGAAATCGAGGAGATCATGCAAGAAGAGAAGGAAGAGAGGCAGCTCGCCCATGTCGAGATGCAAGTCAAGAAGGGTGAGAACCTCATCCAGCATGAGGCTGAGATCAAGGGACGACCTAGGCGAACATGGTTTGAGTCTGAACACGACAAGAAGCAGTCCAAGCAAGCCGGCAAAGACGAGCTTAACGGCATGAGAGAGGCGATGAAGAAGAAGACGGGCAAGCTAAGCAACAAGGATAAGAAGCGCCTTGACGCAAAGCAACTACGTGCCGAGGGTGGCGGAGAGTGGAGAAAGGGCAAGTCGTCAGAGGCTGATATGAAGGCCCGACATAAGGAACAGGCCAAATCAAGGGCCAAGGGTCGGGCAACTAAGGAGGGAGGCAAGGATGCGGCTCCTAGCAAACCCAAGGGAAAGGGAAGAGGCGGTGGCAAGAGGAGATGAGCTAAAAGTTTAGAGGAGTTTATTGGCAGCGATGTATAGGTAGATTCAGGTTAATTATATCCATGACCATACACAATCCGTCTTCCTTTTCTCTTCGAGTATCTAACCTGATTCGGCGCTTTGTGAGGAATGATACAATAAGGTTTGGAAGAAACTGGACGTGCCTGTTGATCTATGCAACCCTGATCGGCAATCTGACGTTGACTTGACGCTAACTGATTGACAAATCCGTCTAAACACTTGGACTTTTCTGAGCCGTAAATACATTACAAATTATCACAAGCCATTGGTCAACAAGGTTTACAAAGAAAACTACTATATTAAATATCAAGGAGTGTGTAATCGCTCGCTATACCGCTAGCACCATTGCTTTTGTCGTGAGAAGCACACTAGATACCACTTCATTTGTAAAAGAAAGTCCTCATAATATCATTCGTAAAACTATTTCCAAACTTAGAGGCTCAGGGCAGGAATGCCGATACTTGCCGCAACTTGGCTCTGGATACGGAGGAGATTGACGATAGCATTGTCGAGGCCAGTGATAGTGGCACTGCCGCCAACATTCGCGGCTCGTACAGCAGCTGCGAAGAGGAGAACAGGGCTAACAAAGGGGTTGATGGCAGCCTTGACAGCATTGATCTCAGCCTGGGCAGAAGCTCGCAGAGCAGGAGTTAGGTCTGTGACAGTGACAGTGATAGTGGCGCGGAGGTTTTCGAGGATGTCGATGATAAGGCCAATAGATGCAGTGAGAGTAACGATCTGCTGGTTGGTGAGACCAATGGCTTGGGCAGCAACACCACCAGCTGCTCCTGTTGTGACGCCGACAATCGTGGTTGTAGATGTGGCCAGGCCTTGGGCGATGGCTTGGTAATTGGCCGTGAGAAGAGCCTGAGCTTGTACGATGAGTTCGGCATCGACGTTGCTCCTGATAACCTGAACATTATCAACTGCAATAGTTTGTTAATATGGTTAAGGTTGAAGTGTTCTAAAGAAGTGACTTACTGATCTGGTTGAGAGTTACCAAGGAGGCGTTAGATACATTGCCAACTGAAGATTCGATGGTTCCTGTGACGGTTTGTTGCCGACGGAAAGGAGAGGCCGTGGCGAAGGAAGCAAGAGTGAGGAGGCTGAGGAACTTCATGTTGATTGTGGTAGTTGACGTGATCAAAGCAAGTCTTGAGTATGTGATGAGATGATGAGTTGTGATTGAAGTGATGGTAATGGTGATGTTTCCATGCGCCAGAACAAGCAATTTATATAGACTTCACTTCAACACCAGGTCCAGAAGTCGTTGTATAAATCGCCACCTCGATCTCAACTACCAACATCCACGGCTTATCGAGTCCAAACTAACAGGTTTTGGGTAACCCTCCCGAGCAACATTCCAAAGCCCAGGCGCACGTCACAGCTCTAGACTGGACCCCATTCCAGCGCCTCAGAGTTAACTTTGATAGTTTCCTCCAAAGACTAGACCTAGTGCAGTCTCGGATCACGCCGTTGCCGCCGGGCCGTTACGAGGAGGCGCTTATCCCTAGGAGGGAGATTTGCATGCGGTACTACCCTTTCGAAAGAAACACGCATGTTGGTGAGAGACAACCTGACGTCTGGAACAGTCGATCGTGTCTTGGTTCTTTTGAGTTCGTTGGGAGGCGGCCATTGAGAGGGGAGGAATTTCTCCATGCTTGAGACAACGGTGATAGTCGGACGTTTTGTGATCGAGCGGCAGACAAGTTGACTTAGACTTGATGTCTAAGTTTGGGGAAGCCTATTACAAAAGTGCTCCGGCACTACCTTGGTTCTTGGGGTTAGTTTAAGACGTGCCGTGTTTTCCTCCCGTAACTAGTGTCTATATGTAGAAAATCGGCTTGAACTACACGCGTGGTTTCTCAAATCAACACTTCGATTCTAACATAAGTTCAGCCGCCTCGATCAAAAGTCTCAACTACCTGCTTCGTGTCTCGGAGCAAAGATGCTAGGTCATGCTCTCTCAGCCACTTAGCTAATAAGCACAACGATCCTCAATGGTCTCGAAACTCGAAGCAGCATGTAATCTTGGCGCTGCACAAGATCGCAAATCGGATATCTAGATTGTGATTACTGCTGCAGCTCGAGATATGTGATGAACACCCTGATGCCACCTGTAAAGCAGGATTAAAGAACCAGTCGGCTTCCGAGTCGTTGTGTGGGTTGCCTGTGTGTCTTAGACAACCGTTACTTTTCCGTTATTTGACAACGAAAAATACTCCGGAACTAGCCACTGTCTCACATATAAGCCATGTTCGCGGTGTATTCACTCCTTGTGGAATATGTTGCATCACAGATCTTGACCAGAACAACTGCGGCTTCACGGCGCAGTGTGTTCTAGGCCACGGATAGAAAGTCTGACTTACAACATCTTGATCATTTATGAGATAATTCTCTCACTCCAGCAGATCTGTCAAAAGTCAGATCTGAGCAGTAAGATTTCGGAGACTTGTTAGAGGGTGTTCAGGCTTCGTCTTGTGATCGATAAATGGGCGAGATCGAGATGGGATACGGCGTCCAGGCTTCATACATACATGTTGGCTGCATATACCATATCTGAAGATCCGTAAAGAATATACGGATAGGTGATATCCCTTTTGGAGATTGCATAACCTGTGAGCTTTAGGCCGAATACCGCGCAGACATAGTCCCTAATCGGTAAGGACCCGAAGCTTGAGGTCTGGCGCTCGTAACTCATCCAATCTACGTAGCTTGAGCATTAGCAGCATTTATATGATAAACATTAATAATCTATCTTACTATAATTGCCTATGGTTGGGCGTAGTTCGTGGCTTTGTAGTGCATATCGACTTGGCCTCGACCAAGAGCTGTACTACATACTGACATACTTGTTCACTCCAAGCTACTCTGATTTCTCAGTTATTACAACTTGAAAAAATACTTCTGATTCATTAATTGCATCATCTAACGGGCACTATTTATCCGAATCAAGCTCTAACTCGGCAAGAGACCTACCGGTAGCTTTCAAGCTGTAACTTCAACGTATCTAGTCACTACGCATGGATCAAGAAAACACATCTGAATGACGCTTGAAATTCTTCATGATATCTGCCAAGAGTGATTGAGTCCATGGTATTCCTCCTTGCATCAAGCTGAGCATGTGTGCACATTAAAGGGGGTGGGCTCTTTTCAGCCATCTCCGAGTATACACCATAAGCTCGATCAACCTGATGAAAAGCATCAATGTCAAGTTGTCTTAATGTTACCGAATGAAGCCTCTTCAGGCCGTTATCCTCCAGCTTTTGGATCGTCGATTGGCATTCCAATGGCTTGAATAAGCTCCTGTGTCGTAGATCCTGGTCTTAAACCTAAGCCCTGTTACAGTGAGATCGGCATTTCCTTCACATTCTCAGCGGCCAACAAAGCCTCTCTTGTCTTGATAGGCTTGATTGGAATCTTGTTGTTCAGCTGATGAGTGTTTGAGACAGGTTCTGGAACAGCTACCAGTAACGGTAAAGAAACGTTGATCGCTCTCGGCCGTTCGGATAGTGTGGCGGATGAGAACCTTGATTTACTGGATATGTCTACTACTGATCGTAGAGGGCTTCGATCTCATTGCGCCAGTTCGCTGCCTCTGAAGTTGGCTGTCTATGGCGCAGTTGTGTTCAGGAAGTGGAGGGCATCGTCACTTGTTTCAGTCTCCTTAGCACGATGGGTAAAGATTCCCGACAGCCATTTGAGACACCGCTGGGCTTTTGTCGTAACGTGGCATGAGCCACCATCATCCGTCACCCTATCGAGGTTTGAGAAGTCTTTGGAGATCACTAATCGCGATTTGATCGAAGACAGATGACGATGCAATACAACGCAGGGTCACAAAAGAATACGGGAGAAGAGACCAAACAAAGACACACGATGCAATGCCCTCTATCACGTTGATATCGAACCTTTGATCAAGTCAATTATGTTCAATTTTTGACTAACTCCTCAAGATGGCAAAGCTTTTCAGCACCCGCACCCTCATTCATATGAAGACAAGGAACTAACTGTACAAACATGCCAAGCGGTCCGCGGCAAATCGAGAGGCAAGCCCCCTTTTCAATTTTGTTTTCTTTTTCTTTTCTCGTTTTCATTCACTTTACATGCCATTTGCCTTCTCCTCCAGAATAGACACCACACTAGAGGTCTCTTGGGGAGCAGGATCGGCAGTGGGCTTCTGAACGGGGCTGGCGGGTCTGCTGGTGACGAACTGTATGTCGTTTTAGTCATGGTTCTGTTGATCGAGGTTTGTAAAGACTTACGTTGCTGGCTGCGCTCAGGAGAGCAATCAGAGAACTCTGTACCACATCCTCGTGGATGCCAACACCCCATACTGACTGCTTGCTACCAACGGGCTTGCACTCGATGTATGAGGCAGCCTTGACACCACGTCCCTCGCCAATGGCGTGCTCCTTGTAGTCATTGACGTCAAACTCGATGTTAAGCTCCTTGAGGGCAGAAACCATGCTGGAAATAGGTCCGTTACCACGGCCACGCAGCTTGATCTCCTTGCCATTTACCAGCAGGACACCCTCAAAGATACGAATGAAGTCCTTGGTGTCTTGGGTCCTGCCGTGGGTGGCGGGGGCAGGAGATCGCGATCGGTCAGGGGTGATGCTGTAGTCTACCAGGCTGAAATGAGGGTTGTTGTTGAGGAAGTATGTGTTCTCGAACAGAGAGGTGATCTCATTGGCCAGCAGCTCGCGTCCGACCTCCTCGCTCTTCTTCTGGACGACCTTGGAGAAGGCGACTTGGAGACCGCGGGGTAGATCAAGCTGGAGCTTGGTGTGCACAATGAAAGCGCTTCCTCCCTTTCCAGACTGAGAGTTGACACGGATGATGGCCTCGTAGTTGCGGCCAATATCTCGGGGGTCCAGGGGCAGGTAGGGCATGCCGTTCCAGGGGTCCTCGTGGCCCAGACCCTTGGCCTTGCGATCCTGGAATCCCTTCTTGATAGCATCCTGATGGCTGCCGGAGAAAGCAGCGCATACCAGGCTGCCACCGTAAGGAGCACGTTGGTGCACGGGGATTTTGGTGCAAGACTCGACCATGTCGATGACTGAGTTGAGGTCAGAGAAGTCGATGTTAGGGCTGACACCTTGTGTGTACAGGTTGAGGGCCAGAGTAACGAGATCGACGTTTCCAGTTCGCTCGCCGTTACCGAACAGACAGCCCTCTACTCGGTCAGCGCCGGCCATTTGAGCAAGCTCAGCAGCAGCAATACTGCATCCACGGTCGTTGTGGGGATGCAGAGAGATGCAAACATCCTGTCTGTCGCCAATGTTGTTGCAGAAGTATTCGATCAGGTCGGCGTAGATATTGGGTGTCGCCAGCTCAACTGTGGCGGGAAGGTTCAGAATAATCTGGTCGCCCTTGGTCGCGTCAGGCCCCCAAGCAGCCTTGACAGCCTGGCAGACTCTCACAGCATAGTCAGGGTCTGTGTCTGAGAAGCACTCAGGAGAGAACTCGAATTGCCAGTTGGTGCCAGAAGCCTCGGGGTTATCCTTTGTCAGAGATCTGACGAGCTTGGTGCATTCCACAGCAAGCTCGAGGGTCTGCTCCTCAGTGTAGCCAAAGACTACTTGACGGAAGCATGCGCTTGTAGCAAGATAGATGTGAATGATGGCGTTCTTGGCACCGCGGACAGACTCGACAGTTCTGCGGATGAGGTCGGGTCGGCAGGGGGACAGGACTTGTAGGAAGACATCGTCGGGGACAGCTCCTGGGGTCTGAATCAGGCGCTGGGTGAAGTCGAAGTCGGTTTGGGAGGCAGAAGGGAAAGAGACCTCAATCTCCTTGTAGCCTAGATCGCAGAGCATCTTGAAGTATCGCCACTTCTCCTCGCCATTCTATCATGACAGGTCAGTTTCGTGTCGCAATTGGGCACGTGGATGGAGAGAACGTACCATGGGATCGGGCAGACTCTGGTTTCCATCGCGCAGACAGCTTCTTGAAGGGAATTAGTATTATTCAAGTATCTCATGAGTGTCAATTGGTGACGTACGAAAGCCATCGAGGGGCCTTTTCGATGGTCTTGTCAGGCCATGTTCGATTTGGCAGTTTAGGAGCCTAAGCACGTTAATTATAACATCACCCGAGGTTGATTGAAAACAAAACTCACCTTGAACGGCTTGTATTTCTTCCAGGGTTCCTTGAGCCTGGTAAGGAAAAAAGTTAATATCATGGCATGGCATGTTTTGAAAGGCCGATATCGCAACTTACATAGTCATCTTGGCAATGGGACGTTGAAGAGTGACTTGATCTCAATTCTAAACAGAGCGTGTTTGTCAAATATGAGTAAAACGAAGGAAGAAGCACGAATACAAATAGTTTCTGAGAATGATACGTAAAAAAAAAAAGATTGAGTCAGTCAAAGTCAAAAAGTTTGAGTCACGGTAGCGGAGGCGGGGTAGTACGGAGTTACAGTAGATTTGATTTGGAGGCGCGCCCTGACGGGAGGTGGGAGGTTACAGCGAGTGAAAGACCAGGTAATTGACATATTTGGAGGGGCATTCCCTTGGGAGACGATATAATTGCTCTGTAGCTTTGCTTGTTTTTCTGCTTGTACCTTGATTGCCCGCTGTTATCCGAATCCGGAGTCGGAGGAGGACCCCATTAAAAGAATACTAGTGAAGAATGGAGAAGAGGTATCCTTGTCGATTATCGAAGATATACCTGATTATTTGTATCTAGATACCTAATGATAGGAAATATATAGGTTAAGAGTAAATTCATTGGATGTGATTCTTCAAGTTGAGCGAGTGTTCTGTAAAGAAACAGTTTAGTCAACAAGTTCAGCACAAAGACTGAGACTTGTGAGAGAGTATTCTTTCAACACGGGCACCCGGAAACAGTATATTGCATTCTACATCAACTTAATTGCTATGAATAGCCCGATAATCAAGTCAATGTAACACCGATCAACGGGCATTGGCCTCGGCCTCAGAAGACCGGCCGGTATCTACCTCAATTCTCGGGGGTCAAAACTGGATCTCGGCATATTATGGATACCTCCGATTTTATCACGGGAGCCCAGTCTCTGCCATTGACTAGGGTACGTACAGGTTCGTTAAATGATCATGGCTGATGACGTAAGGTTTGATCGGCACAAAAGACCTGCAACTGCTTACTACCTACCTTGACCTTGCCAGGTCTAGACTAGACAGGACTAGGGTCACGAGCTACACTGTCTCTCTCTCTGTGTCTCGGTATCTGACAGCAGCAAACCATCTTCAAATACACTGAAACTCGTCCAAATCATGTGCTACAGTCATCATCTCCGTCGCTAACTGACAGCCCTGCCAGTGCCAGTGTCAGGCTGAGCAACCCCCCATCAGAAGACTCAGCCGCCTGAGATCTGTCCCTACCTCCGATAAATACTGTACCCCAACTTGTCAGCCGCCATCGCAATCCCGAGAGAGCCTCGTCTGACTCCAGAATAGCCCAATTCGTATAAAAAGTCGACAAGCTGGCGCCCTTCAGATTCTTCGGCCCCTATCGCCCTCACCCGCGTCACAAGCAGAGCCTCGCACGCTTCCTGTTCCCTCGCGCCGTAAGAGACCGATATCGTGAACGACTACTCAATTTCCACCTCAACACTCTCCCGCTTCTCAAGCACAGGTTCCAGTCCCGAGTTTACCGATACATTCTTGAGCGCCAACGGAGGCGCGCGGATCAATCGCGCATTTTGGATATCGTGAAGCGGCAAGGTCGACAGCTCTGGCTAGGATCAAAAGCAAATCGCCCTGTCAAGCATGCAAGGACCCGATCCAAGGGTTCAGTGGCGCATAAAACGCCCCAGACAGCAGGAAACATGATGGGATATGGCTCCAACCGGGCTACGAGCCCTGGTGATGGCGAGAGGGGATATAGGAGGAAGCGCTTGGCAGCGATGGCAGGAAATCTGTACAGAAGCGGCCAAGCCGCAGTGACCGAGATCAAGGAATCATATGCCCAGACCAGGGCAGGACCTGCGGCTTCAGGACATGAGAACCACGGACGGATACACATTCCCGGCGCATTTCCAGATGTTGCGATCACAGTAAAGGGCGACTGCCAAATGGTGCTGTTTCCATCGTATGCGAAACAACATACCAAACGTGATTGGGGCGAGATGGCAATGCACGACTCGGATGCGCCGCAGGGAAGCATCCGAGACGAAGGCTTTTGGCGGCAAGAGTGGGAGCGCAATGAAGATGAAAGGGCAATTGTTGACGTTGACGTCCGAGGCTGGATCTATACGCCTCACAATGGTCCGATGACGAGAAGAAACAGAGTTCTCATCGGCCTCGCGCGGCAGCTCAGTGGCATCCCTGCGCCCAGGGCAGACCAAACATATAATCCAGAGACTGGACTACCGCGTACACATCATCAAATACACGAAGAGCAAAAAGAGCAGGAGAAGATCAACTCTGAAGCTCGGCGCATTGAAAGAGTAGGACAGCGAGAGAAGCAGGTTGCATACCAGGGAGGATTCAGTGAGAAGACGCCCGATAACGACGACCCTCTTACGGACAGCTTTTACTATCCTTCTCGCCAGGGCAACCAATCTCCAGACTCGGCCCCTTCCAGCCCGACAATGCCAGCTAAGACCATGACATCGACTACCACTACCAGTGAGATGAGCGAGAGTGATCTCATTCTTGCCAATGCCAATCTCATGGCTCGAATCGCCCCTTTCATGACAAATCCTTCTGTTGCTCTACCGGTCACTTTCTTCTTCTACAACAGCGAGAAATCCCAATCAAAGACCGTCATGACCAACGACGCAGGTCATTTCGTCATTCGTGCTGCTCTCGACTTTATCCCAACTCATGTTAGAGTTCTAGCGGATGAGGATCTGTCAGCTATCCAAGAGATTAAAGTCATTGAACCATATGGAGTCAGTCTTATTAGCGACATTGACGATACAGTCAAGAAGTCTAATATTTCTGCGGGTGCCAAAGAGATCTTCCGCAACACGTTCATCCGAGATCTGGGTGAGCTCTCTGTCGATGGTGTCAAGGAGTGGTATAATCGCATGGCCGACATGGGCGTCAGCATTCATTACTGCTCAAACAGTCCGTGGCAACTCTTCCCAGTCCTAGCCAGTTTCTTCAAGATGCACGGCCTGCCACCAGGATCGCTTCATCTAAAGCAATACAGCGGCATGTTGCAGGGCATCTTTGAGCCAGTGGCAGAAAGAAAGCGATCTACACTTACTCGCCTACTACGGGATTTCCCTGAGAGAATGTTTATTCTTGTGGGAGACAGTGGAGAAGCTGATTTGGAGGTTTACACGGAGCTTGCCCTTGCGAACCCAGGACGCATTCTTGCTGTCTTCATTCGCGATGTCACAACACCCGAAGAGACAGCCTTCTTCAACTCCAACTCAGGATATGACTTTGGCCGACCAAAGACCCCAGCTACTTCTAGCAACGCTTCAAGGAACGTTTCAAGGAACCCTTCATACCAGAACCTGGGGTCCAGTGGATATCGGGGAGAAAACAAACCGCCCACAGGCCCGACTATGGGAACTCTGATCGACTTCTCAGACGAGCCGGGAGAGACCAAGATCGATCGTAATGCGGCTCTCTCTCAAGTTCGAAATGCCAGTGCCAATGCCAACTCCAAGAGTGCCAGTACGACTGATCTGCTTGGCGGACGTAAGCCACCTCCGCCCAGACCAGCGAAACCGGTTGCGTTGAGGAGTGCCAAGTCGATCACTGAGCTGAACAAAGGTCTCAGCAGACAGAATTCTGATGAGATACCTCCACCACCTCCGCCTAGGAGACCAGCGGTCCAGGTTCGAGAACCATCAGTTCCTCATCCTCTGAAGCAGATTCACAACTCCTCGCAGCAAAGCTCAGGTAGCAGCAACGGTGGTTTCAAGATCCCAGCGCGCTCTAATTCAGGAGATCGTCCTCCTCCGCCTCCGCCACGACGACGCGGGACACCCTCAAGCATCACCGAGTCGAATCAAAATCCACGTCTTCCACCACGGCCAACTCAGAACATGGCCAATCTAGACGTGGACTATGATCCGCTCCCACCACCATCATCAAACCCCCCTCCGTCATTTGGGTCAGTAAGATCTGGTTATCAGTCAGACGGCGGCAACACATCAACGGCAGGCTCACCAACACTGGGTCCACAAGCAGTAAACAAGAAATTAGAACTATGGAGAAGGAGACTAGCACGAGCACACGAACAGTTAGACGGGCTAGGCGTGGCCCTGTATACATGGAGACGAGGAAACGATGTCATTGCAGAAGCAGAGGGAATAGTGAAACGAGCCCTCGCAGATATGGAGAGAAAGAGAAGGATGAGACAATAGCGACTCGACTTATATACCAAGCAATTTGTTATTCTCGATTCAACTTATACTCCGTATACTATACATACTATGTAGCGTTAGCATAGGCAGGGAATCGGGCTAGGATATCCACAACACTAGAGAAGCATCCACAAGCAGAATTAGACACGACGATCACTATCCAATCAGCTAAGGCGCAGTGGCAGAGTGGTCTAATGCGATAGACTAGAAATCTATTCTCTTCGGAGGCGTCTGTTCGAATCAGGCCTGCGTCGATTGGTTTATCTTTTGTCCTTGTGCCGTATGGGGATTCATTTTTGCTCAAGTGCCCGTGTTTCCCATATGTTTTGCCACTCAACACTTGGATAGACAAATCCGACTGCATCTACGTAGCTGATTGCTGACCACAAGGCTAATCATGGCCTCATAAACGCAGCCGCTTATGCATGTAATGCTTCCAGTTACTTGCAAAGCTCAAATCAAGTGGTAGGCACTCTCTGGGTATCCAAACTGGGCGACGGTTTTCTGATGAAAGCAAATAGATGACGGCCATAGGCCAATGAGTCCAATTGTCTGCTATATTCGTTTCTAGATGAATCCCAACTCCAACTCCGCTTCATCACGTTGCATGTCGTAATTATCATCGAGGGCTCATATCACCTGCCAGATTCATATGCATGATGGCTTCAGCTGTCCAGTCCTCCTCGCTTTTTTCTCCCTTGTTCTGCTGCTGCCAAAAGCTCACCTCTTCACGTCCATCCACACCTGGTAGCCGAATCTGGGGCGGCGCTTGACCGTTCCCTGGGGTGGGCTCAGGAGGTGGCGCGTGACCAGGAACAGGACGTCTGTGAACGGGACCCTGCTCTTGCTCAGCACCACTATACCGTGAAAAGTCAGGGATGCCGAATCCTTGGTCAGGTTGGTGAGAAAGATTCAGCTGTGTCGGTGGTCCAGAGCCTGCAGATTGAGGTGGGTACTCAAATTGTGCTTGCTGGAACCCTGTTGGCGTCTCTTGGCCATCGGGAAGCTCAGAGAGCATCGTCTGTGTCGGCTCATACTCATGACGAGGAGTTGCCTGGTCATATTCCTCCTGCTCCAAGATTTGAGGAGCTGGCTCGATATTTCTCAAGCTGGAAGATCCTGGTGCTGCACCTCCTCCGCTTCGTACGCTGACCATGGACGCCCTAGCCTGGTCCATAACGTCACCTGCAGTAGATTCAGCATCCATATCGCGGATGGAGAACTGTGCGAGGGTTCTAAGCTTTCGGCTGACCCAGCCACCAAGAATCTTGCCGCGCTGCTTCTCTCCTAGTCGAGATCTTGGGAAGTCTCCTTTGTTCACAAATGCGACAATGTCAACAATGATCTGATGCTCGTTCAGGATGGCATTGACGATGACGGGAACAATCGATGCCAAGTACGGCTTGCGGTTGACTTCAACAAGAACGACCACCAAACCGCCAGCTTGGAATACGGCACTGTATTCTTGTTAGCGGATTTATTCATTTTTGAGACCTTTTCAACTTACCAGCCATTCTGCACAATATTTCTGTGGCATCGCTCCACAGAGTTTTCGATATCCATCGGGAAATGGCTCAGACCGTTGATCTCGAAAGTCTCACCAATATTTCCAAGAACAAATAGAACCTGCATATCCACCAGAGCGCCGTTGGGGCCAATGGGTCGGCTAACATTGTGAAGGAATCCCAAGTCACCTGTTCTGATGTACTGGATGTTCGGGTCTCCATCAACAGCTCGGCCGTCAAAGCGCTCAGCATCGAAAGCATCCTTGGAACCGTAGAAGGACTTGACACAGGCTTCAGAGTCAACCCAGATCTCACCATACTCGCCATCGAGACAGTGGACTCTGCTCTCAGGGTTGATGATGGCGATTTGTGTCGACACAGGAACCATACCACTGTCCTGTACCAGCAAGGCATGAGGATCTGATTCAGGGTCTACGGGAATAACCAAGCCACGACGAAGGGCTTGTGTATCAAGCCACAGTTCGATAGGCTCAATGCACATGTAAGATCGCGATGCAACCATGGGGTTCAGGACGTGCGAATACACTGTGTTGATAGCGGTTCTGTCCAGGCCAGCTCCAGCAAAGTGAAGCCTGACCTTTTGGAAGACATCAACTCTTGGTCGGCTCTCCGCAGTGATCATCATATTCTTGAGTTCGTGCAGCGTGAAACCCTTGGCTTGCATAGCAGCCATGGCATGGTCAAGCATCTGCGGTGTCGCATAAGTATCCTTAATCTTATATCTGGACAATGTGACAAAGAGAGACATGGGATTAGCTGCGAATTCCACTGGTGATAGGAGGTAGGTGGGTGTTCCGATGTAAATGCCCATCAAGGCTGTGTGGATGAAACCGAGACCAGTCGAGCTTCGTACACATCCGAGCACAGGTCTTGAACTGGTCATTTGGCAGGTTTCCTTCTGGACCTTGCACATGCCCATGATTGTATCATGGCCAAGTTGAACTGAGATACGTCGTTGGTCAGGGGTCCAGTATGTCCAAACAATAACAGGATAGCCCGGTCGAATCCAGGCTGGGTCAATAGTGAATCTCAGATCTCGTAATCCACTGCTCTGCTTCGGTGGCTTGGTTGTGTTGTAGATCGCAGGACTGGTAATCTTCAGAACCTGCGCTGATTGCTTGATATGGCTGGCCACAGGCTTGACCTTAATGAGATGGTCCACCTCAGAGTTGACCAACACAGCCTTGACATTATAGTCTGCCACGATATGAAGGAAAGCAGGAACATCCTCATTCAGTCGGTTCTGGTCAAGGGGCGCAATGGGGATAATAATTGCGCCCAAGCAGATACAAGCATGGATTGCAAAGACAAATTCCTCTGAATGCGTATACATAAGGATGATATGGTCTCCAGGCCTCACCTTGACCTTGTTCTTCAGATACATAGCGACGGAGGCGACTTTAGTATCAAACTTCTTCCATGTAACACCCTTGCCTTCTCGGCCTCTGCCGTCAATTGTGCAGTAAGCCAATTCTTCTGGCTGGCGGGCTACACGCCATTGAACAAGGTCAGAGATACAGGAGAAGTTGTTCAGGGGAGTGGATGTTCGGTCGTCAATGACCACTTCTCTTCTATCAACACCCGAGTATTGCTTATCTGCTGGCAACAAAAACTCGGCTCGCGAATCTGAGGCCAGTGGTGACCAGATACCACCCATAGGGTCCACGCCAATAGGGAGGTTAAGAACTGCATGTTCCACGCCAAACTTGACGTGCACGCAGGGAAGGTTGCCGAGATCAAATTCTCGGCGACAGAGCATGTTTCCAATTTCGCGTCGTCCATTCTTGACAACACGTGGCAACGTATTCGGTGCTGTGATCATAACGCAGTACAGTCTAAGATGATGCTCTGTCATGAGAACCTCCATACAACGCTCGGCCAACGACTCCAGGAGGGCAGTATCTGGTTGTCGTGGAGGCCCTCCAGAGGTCAACGGTGCCGTTGAGGCGGCTGCTGATTCCAATACCACAACTGGCAGGTGTTCATCGTTGACAAAGACGTCAAATGCTGAACAATCGTAGATCTTTGGAACATTCTTGACTATGCTCACAACGATGTGTTGAACAAAGAAATAGCGGTATTCGGCCAGTTCGTGCCCATGCTCAACCCACTCAACCTTTTGTCGAATGCGGTCCTCGTAGAGGCCTAGAACAAAGATCTTACCCTCAATAACGGTACCCAACAGGCCCGTTCGAAGGAACTCGGGCTCCACAGGCTGGGGCGTTGGGTCACCTGGGTCGAACTTGTAAGGGCGGGCGTGGAAAATGAGCTCAGTGTTCTTTGGCTGTGCCCAGAAACCACCAGATAGGGAGGGAGAGTCTACCCAGATCTCACCCACAGAGTGGGGTGAAGCTAGTAGGCCTGTTTCAGGATCGACCACGGAAAGTGTGGCATCTGGTATGGGATATCCAAAGGCACCAACTCGAACCAATCTTGGATCCTCCGTCACCCTCTTACGGGCCTCGTTTCCAATGGCCACAACCACAACTTCATTCGTTTTGAGAGCCTCGCGGTCCAAAAGAACCTCTCCAAGCTCGTTTTTTGCTCTTTCTTCCGTTGTGGTGGTGCCTCCACCACTCAGAAGGCTGCCGAAGCCATTGGAAACTGTAGGCTTCTCGGTTTCTTCTTTCTCTTCGCCATCTGAATCTGTTTCGTCTTCTAAATCGAGCTTCAAAGGACAGCCCATGCGTTCTTCTCCTCCCAACCAGTCACGCACACTAATAACCATACCTCCATGCTCAGGCAGACAGAGCATAGGAGCAACAACCTCGCGAGCACGAGGGTTTCTTAATGG
Organism: Fusarium sp. NRRL 25184; assembly: GCA_013755755.1. Classification (NCBI taxonomy): domain Eukaryota; kingdom Fungi; phylum Ascomycota; class Sordariomycetes; order Hypocreales; family Nectriaceae; genus Fusarium; species Fusarium sp. NRRL 25184. The sequence continues at coordinate 26,287 of JABSSZ010000298.1, forward strand.
TCTCAGCCATCGATCAGCGAGAACTTCGTGAAACTGGCTATCTACTGTCAGAGTATCGATCAAACAGAGCTTAATCATCTGGAAGTTTGGTTCCATTCCCTTCTTGAAATTTCGGGTTATCAATGGCTCTTGCTGGTAATTATAAGCGGCTCGTTTCAGGCCAGGGTAATCTGCGATCATGATGGTCGATTTGTACTTTGTGAGGAGATGGGCGTAGAGTCCAGGAACATCGACAGCTTTGTTGTCGAACCAAACAGTGGTATGACCACCATACACCGTCAGCAGCACGCTCAGAATCATACCAATGCCCTGGCGAGGGTCAAGGTATGAGACCAAGATTTCGCTACTTGCGCCACCACCAATCAGTCGGCCGTTCTTATCCCGCAGAGACGGATTGAAGGTATCTCCTGGACCATTGCCTGGAATTGTAGAGATAATGGCGCTAAGACAAGCCATTTGATGCATTATGGTTCGGTGGCTGAGAACAACGCCTCTTAAATCTCCGGTTGGTGCTCTCGAAAACTCGATATAAGCCAGATCGGGGACGACCAAGGGCGGAACGTCATCTTTCTTCTTAGGGTGATAACTGCCGAACTCGTTCGTCTTCCACCATTCGACACCCTTTGGCCATGTCAACTTTTGAGTTGTGATATCTCGCTGGAAGGCTTTGAGGTTGTTGTCAGTGGTTAGGGCTAGATGGGCTTGAGTTGTGGTAAGAATGTGGTTCAAGCGTTGATAGTCCTGCAAGTCGTTGATGGGTACAGCAACGACTCCAGCGATGAAGCATCCCAGCAAGGCAATTGCAAAGTCAATGACTTCAGAATCGCGATAGATAAGTGCAACTCGATCCCCACGGTATAAAGAGCTCTTGTCTCTGATAACTTGTGCCACCTTCTCGGCTCTGGACGCCAGCTTGTCCCACGTAATTGATGCAATCTCTTTGCCTTTGCTGTCCAACACCCAATATGCTGGTTTCTTGGCGATCGTTCGGCCTCTATGTCGAAGCACAGCAGCGATGTTATCGAACTTTGACATTGGCGTTGAATCGTCATGAGGATCTTGAATAGCGAAAGGGACCTCGCGGGGGTCTAGTGGTAGTTGGTATTCGAGGGCCTCGGGAGGCGGGAGATCGTTAGTTGTGAGCATCGGCGGCGCCATGGCGGCGGTAGGAGAAAAGGCATCACTGGAAGAGTAGCGCTGCTGAGGTCCTCCATACTCTATAGTTTGACCCTGGTCATAATGCTGCTGTCCCGCGAAGTCCGAGAAATATCCTTGCGAATCGAGTAGCGTGGTGGTTCGTCCATCAGGTTGCTGATGCGGTGGTTGTTGATACTGTTGCTGCTGCTGGTACTGCTGATCAGGGTATGCGCCTTGCTGTTCTGGTCTGAAAGCATAGTCCCCCGATATCATAGTACCTGTTCGGGTTTCAGGCTCAACGACATGCGAGGGGGAGAAGAAGAGGGAGTCTCGGTGGGCAGCCGTTGCTCCCGCGGCCATGGGACCTCCCGGTCGCAAAAGCGAGGCAGGTGCCTGCTCTGGAGGTCTCGGTGGTTCTGAAGATGGGGCATAGCCAGAATGTGGTCGGTAAATAGGTGAGTCTGGTGTATCAGGGATCGGGCCGCTGCTGGCACCAAGAGAGGCATATGCAGCGGCACGGTGACCATCGCCTGAGGGATGGGCCGAGTCGTCGGGAGAGTGTATGCGTAGGCCAGACTGAGGTTCGGCGAGAGCAGCAACTTGGGGTGGAGGCGAACCGAGGAATTGAGAAAAGAGCTGAGTTCGTCGCTTCTGGTAGCTTTAGGCGCGTTAGTTTGAACGGTAAAGGTTAATGTCTGAATCGCAGAGTTACTTGCCCCTTCTGTGTAATATCACCTTCCTGCAGAGAACTCAAAGTTAGCCATGATATATCAATAGGATGGTTGTTGATCGCATGCGACAGCAATAAATGACCTTGGAACCAGCTCCAATGGCGTGTCGAAGCGCCCAGTTCAATAATTGAGACAAAGGTAGGAATTTGGTGAACAATCAAGTGGCAATTTACATACCTCAAGCTCGCGATCCAACTCTTCAAGGCGTTCTTGAAGCTCTGGGTTGACTTCAGCCATGATGGCGGTGTCGCTGTAAGGATGAAGTTTGGTGGGTTTATTTGAGGTTAGCCACGGACCTGAGTCTCACAGGTCCAGTGCCAGCCAGTCCGTCCAGTTGAAGGGACCCGACGGGATAGCAGAGTCTCGTGACGTAGTCTCAACTCAAGCCTTGGAGGGCGGGCAAGAGATTGCTCTTATTGGTTCTGTGACAGGGCCCGTTGGATCAAAGGGCGGGGTGCCCCTGGACTGGGCTGTTTTGGCTGTATCACCATTCTAACCAGTTTTTTTTAGCTGAGAATACGGTCCCCTTGCGGGTTCATCCTCCCGCTGCCCCTCCTCTCTTGCAGCTCTAAGCATATTGGACGCTAAATTTAGTGGCTGGTCACTGTTTTAGCGTGGCATTGGCTGTAGGAAAGCAAGATAAATATCCTTGAACTGAAGCTCTTCTTCTCAACAGGGTCGGAATCATGTATTCGGCAGGCTCGGTGCTTTAGTCAGTGTCGTATAGCTTAATCTAATATCCTTTAGGAAATGCGCGCTGTTAGATATGTCATTCTCTTGGCCACATCAAGGAGCCGTTGCTTTTTAAATGGAGTATTCTATTTTAAGAAACCAGAGTTGGCTCTTGATAGACCGCATAATTGTATCAACCACCACAAAGCAAACCCCAAAATGAGCGAAATGGGATCCTATCTTCCTGAGAGACCGTCGCGGCAACAACAGCCATGCAAATACAATATGTCCATTCTCATTTTTACAGTACTCAAATCCCCCAGAGCTCAGATGTAGGGTAAGCTATTCGAAGATCGGATGTCGGTGGCCCGAACCTCCGGATCCACATTGCACCTCTTCCCTCTCACCATCTCAAAATTTCCTTCCATTTCATTACTTCAACTATTCAACATGCCTTACACTTCAACAACAACAACAACTCGATCGCAGCGAACCTCAGGCCTTTTGGGCCATTCTGAGATATTCGTTAGACACCATGAAGTCATGTGTTGTCTTGGTCAGCTTGACTGATATGAACCTAGACATTTGTTAAACTGCACTGAAATGGCCCATTTTGCTCACCACAACAGATTTCCTTTCGCACAGAATTTCGTCAATGACTTAATCATATGGTATGCCTACTCTCTGTTTCTTTCATCGCATTTCTATTTCTATATGATGAGACACACATAACACAGACCTGTTCTGAACACTTGTGTAGAAAAACATGTTTTTAATCTGATTAAACTGCTCCTAATCCTCTTTGGCACTTGTTCTCTTTCAGAGTCACATTACTAACAAGGTGTCAGGATCTAAAAGTGATAAAACATAGAAACCAAAATGGAGTCTGGCTTCGAAGCTTCGACTCTGCCGGGCTGTTCTTTTTTTGTTCGGGGCTCAAAGTCGGGTCTCTTTCAGACAAAGACGGTTGAACGGTTGAACACACCCTCTCCTACGGTGAGGAGATGTCCTTGTTCAACTAACAGCCGGCCATCCTTTACGATTTACTCATGTTCGGGATCTCGTTCTTTCGTACTGAACAAAGCCCTGAACGAAGACAATGTGCTGTTCCAGCTCTTACTGTATCTAAACTATCTCGTAGTAATATAAAGGATGTCACAAGCTGCTTTGCTTAGTTCACCTTTCGTCCTCACCCAAGCAATTATCTGCTCCTGAACGCTCTTCGCACATTTTGAACAGCTCCTCAGTTCTGGCAACAACGTATCTCGATACGCCAGTTCAACAAGATCTGAATAGACACCAGAAAACCCTAACAGAACCCGGCAAGTCTCGGGACATTGTTTCCAGATGGACAATTTGTACAGTTCTGCCCCAGAGTATATGGACCACACCATATCAGATATCAACCAACAGCTTTTGAATGGTATGGGCAATGGGTACGGTTTTGACGATATTAAATACCCATTGTCATCCCAGGATTTTATTGACCAGCTCGACTTCGAAGCACCAGCACCCCAAGACGTGGCTCTGAGTACAGTCACAGAAGATGCTCAGCTTCTAGTCGATCCTAAACTTCTGCCGATTGGTGACACTCCTGTCCCATACGACCCGAACTCCTCATCGGATATGACCAACAATTTGGGAGCTCCAATGCCTCATCAGCTACAGGACCCAGTTCCCGTACCAAGGCCATCTTTGGCGCAGCAGCCCCGGCCAGCTCATCAAGCTATGGCACAACCCGATATGCCTGGAGTGGGAAATGCGGCCTTCGGTAGAGGTTCCCAAAGCGTGGATCTCGCAGCAAATGTTCAGTTGCCACTCTTTAGCACTCATGGGCAAACAAACATGTACGTACAATCCCCTTGTAAGACTTGTGAGGAGCACCATCTAACAGGAAACAGGCACATTCCGCCCAATTATCCCGTCTACAACTCCTACCAACCTAGGTATCATTACCCGGAGAATGGTTTGCAAGGGATCTACGGCACTCAGGTTATGGAACAGTATCCGCTTCAACCTCCAGCCGCAATCAAAGCTCAGTCTATGCACAACATAATCCAAGTAATCAAATGCGCGAATTGTCGTCAGGACCCTCACCCTGGCCCATGCTTTTCGCAAGCAGCTCCCCAGGATCGTCGACCACCTCAACAAAGAATTCAGCGAGTACCATGCCAAGAACCAGATGGACCGCCGGCTTGGTTGCAGACACCTCCTAAGCGCAAGCGGAACGCTGCATTTGACGACGACTCCGACCTGGAAGTTCCCTCGAAGAAGCCTTCCAGGAAGGGACGAAACCTCAAGACTAAACGTGGAAAGGAGAAGGATCCTGAGATTGGAATCAAGATGTATGGGATGTTCCGCTTCCCGGACCTGGACTGGGTCTCACCCAGAGGATTTAACTTCTTGTACTTGTCCACAGGACAGTTGGAGAAAAAGATCCAATTCTCGGCCGAGGACTTGAAGGACTATATCTACAACTGTCCTCGAAATCCAAGGCTGTGGATCCAACAAAATCCAGCGCAGTGCACAGAACGAACTATCGATGCCGACACCATCTGTCGGTACTCGGACTGTCCTGACACAAACAACACGATTCGACCTGGCTGGTGCCGCGTGGCGTTCGACGAGTTTTATCGCCATACCTCCTGTGGTCAGAAAGATCCTTTCAAGATGGCTGGTGTTATGCACCTTTGGTGCTTTGAGCAATGCATCGACCCCATAGAGGTGATGGCAAAGGGGAAGATGGTGCCAGATGATCGCGATGAAGATAATCTTGTCAAGGAAAAGTCGAACAAAATGGCTATCACTCGGGATTCTGACACAAGGATCGTTGTGGATACTATCAGGCCTTGGTTTAGAAAGCGTGTAGGTCAAGCGCCACAAGCTCCCTATGTTAACTACGAGGAGTCTCTCTCCTACGCACTTGTTAAGCACCATCTGGAACACCAAGTCGGTGCTCGTCATAGGAGCCGCATTGGTCGCAACAAGGAAAGACCAAAAAGCGAGTTGAAGACCATTGACGTCCACATGGGCCGCCTCGACTTCTGGGCCGAGCGCGACACTGCTTCCAGGAAGAAGCGGGCGTCGAAGCCGTCTCGTGCTGCTGCGCCTGAGCCGGAGCCGGAGCCGTTACTTACTCCAGTGACCTCCAATGGACTTCTTCCTATACGAAAGTCTGCTGAACTGACACCAAATGGCTCGACAAAGCACTTCAGCGATATGCTGTCCAGTATTTCCGTTGCCAATAACGATGAGTTTGAATATACCGGATTCATGCCCGAGGCGAAGAAGAAGGAGGAGGAGCCAGTCAAGCTCGAGAACAGCTCAAAGTGGTCTCAGCCTACCTCAGGGGAACAAAGAGTATCATTCAGCGATATTCCGTCCCCCAGCGATCTTTTAGAGCAGGAGAATGTTGTGCAACCACGTTCCAACGCTGAGACTGGTCGCCAAGATCAGCCCGGCTCGACACCAAGACGAAGCCCCCGCTTCTCGATTGGAAACATTCGTGTGTCTATTCAGACCGAGACCAAGGCTGCCACTTCCCCAGCGAAGTTGCAAGCCTCTGGCTCACTGTTGCCTACGACCGTCACAGAGATTTCTACGAAAGAATCCCTGGCTGTGCCCTCTACACCAAAGAGCCAGAGAACCGCTTCGTTGGGCAACGACAGTCTTTTCGACTCGCCAGTCGCCCCGTCAGCAAAGGGCAAATCCCCTCGAGAGGCGTCTGTTCGCGCTGGTGAGGAAGTTCAGGGCTCACCTTTGAGGAGAAGCAGCAGAGTGAGCGCTAAGAAGACGCCTTGAGAGGCAGCAGGTAGCGATGATCAAGGACCATCGAAAGTTGCTAGAGTCATGGAGTGGATGTAATCGTACGATATCCCTGCTGGTCAGAGGACTGCACAGAATATGGAGTTTTTGATTGGATTTAAAGGATATGGATCAAAATCTATGGAGCCATGGGACATATCGTGTTTTTTCAATACCCCATTTCACATGGTTCAGGATAGCAGCATAGCTTAGCAATCAGTGCATTAGACTTGGCTTAGTATTCAGTCCGGAGTTTAGAGTTTATGATTACATTCCTGTTTTTGTATTAGAAAGTCAAATTGTATACATGAATTATGAGCGAGCTATGAGTTGCAGTGAGTGAAGTCAAGTGATCGTGAAGATATTGAGAGAGTTGGTCTTGGTCAAAAGATCAGTTGTTTAGAGAGAGAACTTTGATCACTATTGTAAAAGACTCTATAGATAGAACACTATCCTTTGTATTCAAGGTGAAGGCTTTGTGAATGGTTCGAGTATCGGGTCGAGTCCCTTTGTTTCTTCAACAATAACAACACCATGATCGTGGGATCTCTCTTTCAAGCCACAAGCTATAAGCGACAGAACGCACGGCTCAGCTCAAGGTCCAGTCCCGATCTTCAAAGAAATCCGAGCCAAACCAAGTCAAGTCAAGGACAATCAATCGTCTATCTGATCAGGCAAAAAGGGTCCAAGCTTCAACAAAGAACCTCGAGCTCCCCCAAGCTCAGCTCGCCCGTTTTAGCAGTGACGTTGGGGAACGACCCGTTGAGAGGGGTCGGGGGCACGGGAACGCCGATGCAGGCTTACAAGCTAAACAAGGTTGAGGGCTGCTAGGCCAGATCTGCGGCCTTGTAGCTGAGCCGGCATCTGAGCTGTGAGTTGTTCGATATTCCTCTTTTGGGGGGAGAGAGAACGGGACTTGAGAGGGTGACAATGACATGCCAAGAGAGGAGAGTTGCGTTTCGGCGAGTGCGAGAACAATAAGTCGTTGTGCTATATTTGAAGCTCATATCTCTTGTCTTTGGGACATGTTCTTCACCTCTTTGTTCAGTTCTACAAGCAGCAGAATCATAAATATCGCTCTCCATCGCCATACCCTGATAAGCGAGATCAGAGCAAGGATCAACGTGGTCAAGTTCAGTCTATCGACAAGCGATATTCGGCGAGAGCGAAGCTATATCAGCACATCCAGTCCAGACTGTCAGTACATACTGTAGCACACGGCATTGAGAGAATAACGTTCTACGGCACAACGATAAATCCAATCAATCACGTGTGCCATACCTTTTTCCCCTTCATTATTTTTTGGGTTTCCTCCAAAAGCTCGCCTGAGCTGTCGGTATTTGCATCACACATTCCATACCAGAGCAGAGCAGAACAGAGCAGGCCGAAAAAGGGTTGCATCCCTTATCCGTCGGAGAATATCAAAGAGCTATCAGTGGTTAATTCTCGAATCAACTACTGCAAGTTAAACAGCTTCAGGTTCGTGGATCAACTAGATCCATCTCTCATTCCGGAAATTGTAGTCAAGTGTCCTAACTTATTTTACTAGTGACTATAACCTCCAAAGCCAGTGACGGAGACGGCGCGCAACAGGAACAGGCCCACCGTTTTTACTTTGCAGCTTGAACCTTTCAGGCGGTACCTTACAGGGCTTTTAGTGGGGCAACCACCTAAACCATACCGTCTCCAAGCCTCTCCATCTCTATCCCATCCCGTCTCCCTCCACTACGACCTCTACAGGGCCTCCACCTCCACATCCGCATCCTAGATCCCAGGGCAGGCATCGAATCGGCCGAGTTGAGTCAACTATCGTCGCTCAATTCTCTCCCTCTCTCGTTTCTATTCTTTTCTCTACCTTCTTTCTACTCTCCCAAAGTCAAGTCAAATCATGGGAGCTGAAGTCAAGCCTGCTTTGCAGGTGATTGTATTGGTACGTATCATCAACGGTTAACAGCCTATCCCCATCCCTCGTTTGTTTACATGTGCACTGGTACATCTCCAAAACCCAAACCAACACCCACTGAGGTTCACCCGTGATATAAGAACGGGTTTGGTGCATGACGTCCGTAATCAAAACACGTCGGATCATGTCGTGATTCGTGGTGGCGTTTGTCTTGCCACATCCTCATACTCTATTTCGCAATTCGGCTTCTCACTGCCGTGTTCCACATACTCACTCACTCACTCACTCATATGAACAATTCAGTTGAACTCTAACTAACTCTCTTATCACAGGGCTCAGGAGGTGGTCCTCAAGAATCAAACACTACCGCTTTTCTAGTCCGTTCTGTCGCTCAAAAATGGCATCGTGGCTCTATCGTCGCCGTCGATGCTGGCGTCCATCTCTCTGCTATCACACGTATCATGGAAGAATCGATACCCTCTCCACCACCGCCTCCTCCCTTCACACTCACCACAGGCCCATTTGCAGGCCTTGAGCTACCTTACTCATCGCCTTCTGCTAACGCATCTCACGTCACACGCTCTCTTGTCGACACATATCTCATTACTCATCCTCATCTTGATCACATCTCTGGCTTTGTAGTCAATACTGCAGGCTTCCCAGGCACAAGGCCGAAGAAACTGGCTGCTCTGCCAAGCACAATCCAAGCTTTCAAGAATCACATTTTCAACAATGTGATATGGCCCAACCTAAGTGATGAGAACAACGGAGCTGGCCTGGTGACTTATATGAGATTGGTTGAAGGTGGCAGTCCGACCCTCGGCGACGGTGAAAGTAGGGGTTACATCGAAGTTGCAGACGGACTCCTTGTCAAGGTTTGGAGCGTAAGCCATGGGCATTGTATCGAGAAGCATAGTCACCGGGGCTCAACATCAAGTTCATCCACTCGCTTCAGCAGCCATGATGCATCCATGCCGCAAGGCCCCATCGCACGCTCAGCATCTTATTACCCGGGATCTATATCCCTACATCGAGGGTCACTCCTGATCCCCCAAAACAGCTTCAGCCCTGTAACGACTACATCGGAGCAGGAGCAAATTTGCGTCTACAACTCAAGCGCCTACTTCATCCAGGACCCCACCACCAATCGTGAAGTCCTGATTTTCGGGGACGTTGAGCCTGATAGCATATCGCTAAGCCCGCGGAATCTGCATATCTGGCAACAAGCTGCGCCAAAGATCGCCGCTGGTAACCTCAAGGCTATCTTCATCGAGTGCAGCTACGACGAGTCGCAGGCCGAGGATCGTCTGTATGGGCACTTGAAACCCCGTTATGTCATTGAGGAGCTGCGTGCACTGGCTCATGAGGTCGAAGTCGAACGCAAGTCGCATTATTCCGAACATAAGAAGCGTAAGCGCATGGGCAGCACGACTGACGAGACTCGACGACGAAATCCTTCTATCGCGAATCTCACCGCCGAAGACCCTGTGTCTCCCAGGACCATCAAGGCTTCGACACCGGACTACGTTCACCCTGGTATTGAAACACCTCCTACACCGCACTTCGCTTCGCCGACGGCTGAGTTGACGCTCAACCCATCTGATTCCTTCACATCTGTGCCCAAGATAAAACGGCCCCTCGAAGGTCTCAAGGTTATCATCATCCATGTCAAGGACCGACTAGATGATGGACCTAATGTTGGAAACACTATTCTGAAACAACTGCACAATTTTGAGAACGAAACTGAGTCACCCTTGGGTTGCGAATTTATCATCTCTCATTCTGGTCAGAGCATCTATCTCTGAACACACTTCATTTACCGGCGTTTGAAATTTTGTTTTCTCTGACATCTGGCCATATATGATTTCTTTTGTTCTATAGCACCTGGCTATAAGCTCTGTGGGCTTGTGCTACCGTTTGGGTTTATGTTTGTTATACATTTTGCTTATATGAGGCGACGATTTGGTTTATGAGCATAACTCGGGAAATGAAGGCGGACATGTATCACTCCTGGGGAACTATACTGCATGATGGCCATTTTGTTATTAAGCCTTGTTTGCGGGCTTGTTTAGTCTATATATTTGGTGTTTGGTCATGAATGAATATATACCACGTCTGACCTAGTTCTTTTGCTTTTGTATCTTTTCAACTCCCTCTTGGCCACCGACGTCCTTGTCAAAATCTGTTCTGGGGATCTCAAACGCCTCAGTAACCCTGGCATATGTGATTCCTCCAAGTCGGCTGACTGGCTTCAACACACCGGGGTCAACCATGTTCTTATCCTCGTTCAACGCATCCTCCCTGACCCAGAAACGAGTGCCCTCGAAAACAGCCATGCAGCCAGACTTGTTTCCAGGTCGTGCCTTGCTGTCGAACTCCTTGAGCATGTCGAGCTTGCACTCAATGCTAACAATAGCCTCGCCCACACGAGCACACTTGACGGTCTCGCAGTCGTACTTGGGTGTCAGGCCTGAGATATCCCACTCAGATACATCAGCAGGGGCGTTGACGCAAGCTGAGTTTGCGGCTTCGATGAAGTGCTCTGAGATGATGTTGATAACACACTCGCCAGATTCATGGACGTTGCGAAGTGTATCCTTTGCATTGGCGAGTCCAGATGCGAAACCAACGACAAAAATAGGCGGGTCGTGGCTCATCATGTTGAAATAGCTGAAGGGGGCGAGGTTCTTCTTTGTGCCATCGGGAGCTTGACTGCTCACAAAAGCGATAGGACGCGGAACAATAGCAGAGATGAGAAGCTTGTAGTTGAACACCGCAGGGCGACCCTCCTCATGAGGATCTAGGGTGACATGTTTCTTATCACCATCATCCTTGCCTAACCTATTCGCACCCTCACCAAAAGTCCAGTCCGCATCAACAGTCTTGGTGTAGCGAAACTGAGACTTGGCATCCAACTCAGGTCTCGAAGCCTCAACCTTCTTAAAATCCGGGTGAGGATTGCGCTTGAGGATTGCGTCTCCCATGATGAATCGAGAGGTTGAAAATAGTCGCGATGAGTGAGTTGTGAGCGGTTTAAAGATGCGACGCATGGGGGACTTGACTTGAGTTAAAATAAAGGTATGGGGATATTCGGAGGGGCTCGGGATTAGATGTTGATTCCGGGGTATCTTTTCTATGGTAGTCGTAGTTAATTGGTTTGGCAATGTTGCTAAGATCGTTTGTAATGCGTGATAAAGCAAGTGGATTGTCTTTTTCTCCACTGGTATTGGCTTTAGGTGAGGTCATTGATTAAGTACATCTCGAGTCAGGTATTGAGCCTTGATTCTTGACTATGATTCGAAGGAAGACTACTAGTTTCGGAAATACGGAATAAGATATGTATGATCTTATAAGTGGTGGTTACTTTGGTAAGAGGAGATTACTTGTTTGATATACGAGAAGGTATTAGGGGAATGATTATTGCTCTCAGATCTCCTCCTTCACTGATCATCAACAGCGAGAAGCCAATGCTGCGACATCGTCGGAATTGCTCGCAAGTTAACCAATTGATAATCTTGGACTATCATCAAGATCTTTGTGATCCATTATCATTGGTCATCAACGCCAAGAGTCCCCTGCTTGGTATCCGATAAATGATACTCTGAGCTGACATCAGAACTCAATATCAATGACCAGATCTCAGCTACATGTTTAAGAACCAGATAAGAGCGAAGGCACCCTGACACCAATAATCATATAGCTAGAACGCTATCATGTCAACCATATTTATTTTCAGGACCATCGTCTAATCTGTAGGTAAGTCAGGTAAGTAAGGTAGTAGTGATAGATTCCAAGGGTTGTGTTGTTCTAAGTGTAGGGTAGTCATCTTACATAATACAACCACTATAACCACTTCATGTGACAGCGCGAACTAGCGGATCGCGGAAAGAAGAGTCATTCGCCGCGTCTAAATCAGAAAAAAAAAAGTTGATCGTTTCAAGCAGAAAATATCATATCGATTATGAAATAGGCAGATGATGCATTTTTGTATCACGCCGGTCTCCTTCTCAACTCTTTAAAACCCTCTCATGCAAACATGGGGCACTCGACGCCTCGCACATTTATTCGATTCTTGTAGCCGTCCATTACTACCAACTTTTTCATCTCAACACCCCCCACCATCAACCTCACCTGTTCTCTATTTCTGTAGACGAGCCTCGAACAGTTCACACCCAAAAGCAAAAGTAAAGCCTCGATCTTTCAGGAAACCCCGCCTGTTCTCAGAATCTATCGTGAAACCAAAAGTGAGCGATTGCTCTGCTGGTAATCCAATGACCACTTCAGTTGAGATCGCCTCTGCGCCCACTGTGGACACTCCTGGCACCTGTCTCTTTGTCCACAGTGAGAAACGGGCATATTTGTTTGGCCGACCCGAAGAAGGGACTCAGCGCGCTTTCCAGAGCAGGAGACTAGGAATGGGAGCAACGGAGCATGTCTTTCTCAGCGGCAGTGTTTCATGGGAGTTGGTAGGAGGTCTATTCGGCTATGTTCTCACTGTTGGTGGCGCACTAGAAGCTAGCAGAGAACAAACTGCAGTGATGAATGAGGAAAGGAAGAGCAAGGGCCAGAAGTTGACGAGGCAGGCTGCTTTTGAAACTATTCACATCCACGGTGGCGAGAATCTGAACCACACTCTGGCCGCGTGCCGTCCCGTCATCTTACGACAACCGATCTCCGTGCGCACGCATGAGCATAGAGAAAACCCTCGGCTTGAGAAAATCGAGAGCATAGAACCCGACTGGAAAGACGACGTGCTTCGTGTATGGAAAATTCCGATTCAACGAGATCGCTCCAGCAGCCCAAAGAAGCGTCGCAGGTCAAGCGCCATCGTTGGAGACCAAGAAAAACCACAGTTCAAAGAATGGTCACCACTTTCGGATCCTGAATATGCGTCCACTCTTGTTGAGAAAGTCATGTTTAATGGGAGACTCATAGGAAACGGTGTGCTCATCCCTGTCAAGCTGAGCGAGGTCAAGCCCACAGATACTATCTTCACACGCCAAAAAGGCGAAACAACACTGTACAAGGGCCCGAGACCTGGTGATGGATCAGAACTGACAGAACCGGATCAAATTGTTTGGGTATTCCCTGAGAAAGGGGCTCAAATTGATCGCAGCGCGGATACGATCAACGTGACACATCGACCACTGCCCCCAACGATTTATAGCCAAAGCTCTATGTGCTATATCGTCAAATGCCTCGATCGTCGTGGAAAATTCAATCCTAAGAAGGCCAAAGAGCTTGGAGTACAGGTCACTGACTTCAGGCATTTGACTGCGGGGAGCACTATAGTGACAAAAGATGGCGTCACTGTAACTCCCGAGCAGGTCCTTGGCGAAACTCAGCCTGGTCAAGGATTTATCCTCGCTGATATCGAGTCTCGTGATCTCATCGACTCTTTCATGGATCGACCTGAATGGTCTAATTCTGAATTGATGTCTCATGTGACTATCGTGTATTGGATTCTCGGCCCTGGAATAGCAGACGATACCAGAATTCAGAAGTTTGTGGACGAGCACCCCACGATGAAGCATTTGTTCTGTGCTCAAGACACGTGCCCCAACATGATCTCTCTGGCTGGACCTGGTCAGTTACAGACCAAGCTACGGAGGATCGACCCTGAGAGATTCACTCTCCTCAAGTACGATAACGATGTCAATGGAGCCATGCCAAATGGTTCACAAGTTGAGTCTGGCCGGATAGGAAACAAAATTTTGCTCATGCCCCGACTCAAATTCGGCGAAGGCGAGATTGCCCCGTTTCCTGATCTCGGAGAGGCAGCCCAGTCTGTCAGTGCTGAAATTCTCGGATTAGCACGAAAGGCTCGTGAAGAGATATCTGATCCTGAGTTTCTGCGAAAATTGGAAGAGGATGAACAAGATATTCCCAGCCGCGATGCCGAAATCATCCCCCTGGGAACTGGCTCTTCAATCCCAGGCAAATATCGCAATGTTTCGTCAACACTGATTCGGGTACCTGGTATTGGAAACTATCTTCTCGATGTTGGTGAGGGCACTTTGGGTCAAATCCGACGTCTCTTTGGAGAGGAGGAAACTGGAAATATCCTCCGAGATCTCAAGTGCATTGTCATCAGCCATCTTCACGCTGATCATCACCTTGGTACTCCCAATTTGATCAAAGCTTGGTACGAGCACACCATCCAAGACACCAATGCCAAGCTAGCTATTTCTTGTGTATCAAGATACAAGGCGCTCTTGGAAGAGGTCTCTCAAGTCGAAGATATTGGTTTCCACAGACTACACTTCCCCAACTGCAATAGCACCAAGCCCGATAAGCTCAACAACGGTCGCTTTGTGATCGAGAACGGCGACTTCGGGCTCCGTGCTATCAAGCGCATTCCAGTTCCTCACTGCTGGCTCTCCTACGGAACAGAACTCGAGCTCACATCCGGTCTCCGCATCGCATACTCAGGTGACTGCCGTCCCTCAGACGAGTTCGCACAGGAGTGCGAAGGTGCCCACCTCCTTGTTCACGAGTGCACGTTCGACGATGACATGCTGCCTCACGCTAAGAAGAAGGGCCACTCTACAATGGGCGAGGCACTAGAGATTGCGCGCAAGATGAAGGCTCGAAGGACGCTGCTCACGCATTTCTCGCAACGCTATGTCAAGGCTGATTCGTTGAAGAGAGACGAGAGAGGTCAGGCTGGTGAGACACTCTTGGCTCTCGATCTCATGCGTGTGAAGTTGGGAGATTTCAAGAAGGCGGCAGCTTTCCAGCCTGCAATTGCTATGCTCATGGCGGATGCGGGTGACAAATGAGGTCAGTGGCATGAATATACTTGTATGATAGTAAAAGTGTAGAGTTGTAACGCTATATATGACCTGTTGATGATGACTGTTTATTGTTCGAAGTGACCCGGACCATTCAAGTCTGCAGGGCCCTAGGAACAGAATAGATACGACTTTCTCCCATTGGAACAAGTCTTGAATTATTCGCAGCCGTCAACACAAGCTCTAAGGATATAACTTTATGAATTAGAAGCACATCAGATGTAGATTGAGAATCAATTGTACATTCTTTCCACGTCGAGATATCTTCTCTAGGGTGGTCGCATATGCGACTAAACAAAGGAGATTCAGCATCACCGTAACTCCACCCTCGAAACAGGCTTTCAGCCCACAAGCAACTCAAAACTCTCACATATCAACAACATATCCAAGACATTCCTACCATTCAAACATCAACGACAATGATATTAGCAGCCAACATGCCAATCTTGGAAGAGAATAGCGGTCACGCTTCTCATCGGAAATGAAAGGTTCCGGCCGCGTGGCCTAATGGCTAAGGCGCTAGATTTCGGTCTCCAGCTACTGAACTCTCTAGAGATTCCAGGTTCGAATCCTGGCGTGGTCGATTACTTGCTGGAATATATCTTTTGCCGACTGGCACTCGTCGGCATTGTATTTTTTGCAGACCCGGTACTCAGAGTTGGGGACTCGGGATATCAACCCGCCAATCGGGGCTTGTTGATTTACTGCTTAGGTTTTATGGTATATCTTCTGGTGACTGATATCATTGCTCCGATAAAGGGACCGGCCCGATATCGATATAGATGGACCCTGAATACTTCTTTTGATCCTCAAGTTGTGTCTGTCTGCCCTATAATGATTGCCACTAGATGTTCTGTATTAATTCTAGAGATCCTCATCTCTACTCGGGACTCGTCCCGATTCTGCTTATGCGTAACCCCACGATTTATAGCCCAGGCCGGGGCTGTATGTACGTAAATCAAGATATGTGCCGGCTCCGAAAGCGGGACTTCACCTGCGGCTACGTTAGCTTATCGTCGCGTTTATTCAGAGCAATCCCCCTCCACCGGATTTTTTGTCCCACGAAGTGGTCATTCGGGCATTTCAAGTCCACAAGAACCCCTCTAGCGGTCAATTAATTGATTACCTTTGCCTCGCCCTACTTTACTTTACTTCAGGTCAGGTAAAGCTTTGTTTATTCCCCCTCCCGCCGCCCTCTTGCTCGCGAACGAATACCTTCGTTATCTCGAATCCGACAAAGAAACCGTCCCGTATCTACGTAGACACAGAACATGTCGGCCTCGCTTCCTGGCGCGCGGGAGCTCCCCGCTTCCCAGCATGACCTTGAAACATATATGGGACGGGTGCGCCATACAATGGGCATCACCGACCCTACGTAAGTCCATTTGCTGAAACTCTAAACCTCCGACTTCAAGCATCATGAGCTGACCGTGCTGGCGCATCCTCTAGGACCCTGTTCGCGGGCAAGACCGGACTCGAGGCGGCCAAGAAGCTGGTGACGGATTACAAGACAGGAAAGATCGAGCACATGTCACCATCTTTGTGGCATGCGAAGAAGGTTGTTGACTCTACCTTGCACCCTGGTATATATGGCCCTGGCAGAGCGCAATCGTGACACCAGCTGACGAGATAATGTACAACAGACACCGGCGAGCCCGTCTTCTTTCCCTTTCGAATGTCTTGCTATGTTCTGACCAACCTCGTCGTGACCGCCGGTATGCTTCAGCCTGGCATGGGTACAGTCGGCATTGTTGGATGGCAAGTCTTCAACCAGTCCCTGAATGTCGCATTCAACACTGCCAATGGCAACAAGTCCTCCCCCATGTCGACCGAAGTAATGATCAAGTCGTACCTCTCTGCTGTGGGAGCTTCTTGCTCTGTCGCTCTTGGTCTTAACGCCATTGTACCTCGACTCAAGGTCACACCCTCCACCCGCCAAATCCTCGGTCGACTCATTCCCTTCGCTGCCGTTGCTACAGCTGCCGGCCTCAATACCTACCTCATGCGCCGGGACGAGATCGTCAAGGGCATCGATGTTCGACCTGTGCTTTCGGATGACGACAAGCAGAAGCTCATCGCCGAAGGCAAGTCGGAACGGGACGTCCCCTCGCTGGGCAAGTCTCAATCTGCTGCCAAGCTCGCTGTGTATCAAACCGCAGCCAGCCGAGTCTTCACAGCGTCCCCTATCATGGTTCTGCCCCCTATGATCTTGTACCATATCGAGAGTAGGCAAGCTTGGTACAAGAACCTCATGCAGAAGGAGTGGGTACGCTCACGACCAGCACTCGTCAAGGGTATTCCCCTGGGCATCAACTTGAGCTTGATCGCCCTCACCTCCTTCGCCGTCCTTCCTTTCGCTCTGGCTGTCTTCCCACAGCAACAAGAAGTGAGCGCTGGTTCACTCGAGCCTGAGTTCCATGGCAAGGGAGGTAAGAATGGCAAGGTTGTTTTCAACCGTGGCTTATAAACGGCCTCTGTTGCATCAAACAGAAACCCCCTTTAGCATGATGGTCGCGAGAACGATTGCACATCTTGCTTAATCTACCGTGACACCATGCTGTCTGAACAACAGTCGAGAGGCTTCCTTCAGATCTTGTTGAGAAAGCAAGTTGTCACTTGCTAACCAACCAGAATTGCCCCAAACACGCACGGAAGAACAAAGGGGTTAAAAGTATGTCTCTTGATTGGTTTGAAAATATGAGAGACAACGAGAACCGCAAAGACGGCGTTTATAGTATAGATAGAGATTCTTTGCTACTTTGAGAGCGTGCCCGGGCTGAAATGTTATGCAGGAACGCAAGTAAGAGAGCTTTTCAGAGCCAAAAGTTGATCGATTTAGCCAATAGAGCTAGACTTGACTGTATCATTAGATATTAGACGAATGGACTCATACAACACCCCTTAAAGAGTGCAATATATTGTGACTTATATAGTTCTTGTCCTAGATCTTACGACCTATGTTGACCCTTTGATGGGAATGGACAGCTGTTGAAGTCTAGGGTTGTTTGTAAGGGTGCAGTCGGCAGCTCAAGGTGGCCCTTTACCTGTCACAGTCGAATAAGACAATGTGATTCCATTAAAACACAGCCAATAAAGCATCGTTATAAAGTTCAGCAAGCCAATATCGTCAAAGCGGGAGAAGAGCCTTAGAAGTCTAGTGATTGCACATTTCGGTCAGACCTGATCCAACAGTCAACCCATCGCCACGGGGATCGACAAGGCTAGCCCAGGCTAGATGCTGAGCCGACGCGTCGCGCCTGTTGAAGGAATGTAACCAAGCAAATGGCAGTACTGCATATCTTGTGATAACCAAAAGTGAGAGGGGTAAATTTTCTTTGCTTTCATGTTTTACAAGAACAAAGACTTATACGTGAGATAGTCTCCACAGGAATATTCGTGAAGTGTCCTGATAAGGACTATTCAAAGTTGGCCAGGGAAGTTGGTGACGATTCTTGGTGGGGCGTATTGGTTGGCAATACGGAGTGGCAGTGGCCTTGGATGGGGCAGAAGTGACCACTGCTGAGACTGTTAATACATACAAGGCGAAGCAGGAAACGCTGAGTCGAAAGCTCGTCCCGTTCGTTGTCTTCTGGGTTTGATGAAACGGGGGTGCCTAATACTAATTTGATGAGGAGGATTTGGTCGAGTACCGTAGCGTTTCGGTTCGGTAAGGACCACCTATGAATAGCAACGGAATCATGGCCGTGATGAGAGGATGCGAAGTTTGATGTCCTCATAATAGACGTATCGCCGTCAGTAAGGAAATGAGACCACCCAGCCAACAGGAAACCGTAGATTGAGAACCCCAATCACGTTCGTGGCGTACAGTGGGGTGTCCTTGGGCTGAGAGAAGCAAGGAGCGCCCTCGGCCAGAGTTGTCACGGTTGATTCAAGACATAGATGCACACTGTCTGCTCGTAGAGATAACGCAGTAACGAGAGAAAAGACACTGTTCATTCTCACAGTACAGAGAATCGTTGGCAGCCCACCAAGGTCAACAAAGTCCTCGGAAAGAATGCCTCGGAAAGAATGCATTTGGGGTTGTTGGCCTCCCTATGTTCGAATCTGTAATTGGAGGTCCATGTCAAACATTCTGGAGCCGGGGAATAGTGACTGGCGGATAGGAGGGATCCATCGCCGAGGCGGGAGACGGGCATGTGCCGCAAGAGTGGACGAGTGTGTGCACCTGTGTGAAATGGTACGAACAAGTTCTCGAACACATTGTTCAGTACGGTAACCGAGTCCAGCCAAGCTTGTGAGTACAGTATATTCGTGGGTCCTTAGAATAAGACTCGGGAAGCGACATGCTCATTTTCAATCGTGCTGTTTATTGTATCAGCTCCTCTAGGCTCCCCTCAATATGCGGCTGGCTGCGACGAATGATGTCGGAGGCCGTGAGCTGACTGAACCTCTCATCAGCCCAAGACATTGGGTCAGCAAAAGTCCGGACGGTGTCCACTGTCCACTGATCACTCACTGGTGGTCATGCTGGAGTGTGGTGCAGAGAGGCTCTGGAACTGTAACGGCTGCATGCCCGGAACGATTCGAGACAGAATTGGTGGCATTCCCTCTCTGCAAGTGTGGGGTGCCTTGTCCGGGGTCTTCGAGGGCTAAGACGACGGACAATTGGACTTTCAGAGCCATAGTAGGCATACAGCCAAGCTGAAGGTGAGATAGAGGGCTATAGTGACACGTAGAGCACTGCTTGTCATGTAATGACTATACCACTCCCAAAACCTTGGCCTCAGACATTCTTTCCGACGTCAACAAGTGTCAGCAAAGACAGAGCGAGCACTTCGATATGCACCAGAAAAGGCACGGGGTTGCTGGAGGGTCTTGGGTTGGCTAAAAGGCCCACCGCCAGCGTCACCCTGCCCTGGGGCGAAATGCGTACCAGATCTGATGCTCTTTAGGCGCGCCGAGAGTGAAAGTACCTACCTAGGTAGAGTGCTAGACTCCTCCAGACGATTAAAGCTGAACTCTCTTTCAAGCGGTAAAGAGGTACCAACGGGTAAACCGAACCATATTTGCAATTGTCCCTGACTTGCCTGTAAAAGGGTTCTTTTTCCGGCATCAAGCAGTCAAATCCCAAATGCCTACACGAAGGAGTTGTTTGAACAGATACAGGTGTGATTGTGCATGGACACCTTTAGGTTAAGTGATAGGTACTGTGTATGGATACTGTTTGGTGTGCTCCGTAGGGTGTGGCTCTGCGTGTGTTTCTGTGCAGTAGGGTCGCGTTTATGGCTGCCCTGTGAATGGATCTCTCATGACGTATATCCGATATGTTATTAACTGCTCGTCCCATCAAATCGTCAAGATAAAGAAGAAGTAATTGTTAATTTTGAAGGCCACGGAGGGATGAACAGAATCAGGTTTTGTTTCTCAGCAAACTCTGTACAAGCCCAAACGAATGATGATGATGAAAAGTCCCAGTGTTGGTCCAGGCACAACCAATTTTTCTTCCTTGGAACACAGTCTGAGTGTCAGGAGGGAGCGTTGTGTACTTCCATCATGAAACCTGGGAGGTACCGAGGCTTTTAGACCAAGGCCAGAATCATTCGTGTGATACAATAGCTGTACTTTGTGGGTCACATCTTGGTTGTACCTAAGGCATCCGTCACAGAACGGGCCCTCTTACCGGGCAGCCTTTCAGGTCATCCTCACAGCTGCCATCATGACACGAAAAGCCAATGATAAGGAACTTCAAGAAATGATGAGGATCTACCTGAAAGACTGAAATGATCAAGGGATCAACTGATTTGTATGTACTGTAATGTTTATTAAAGTACCGAGATCTGAACGTCTCATATCGTCATCTGGACTGATTTTAGTGGGATCCAATGTTTCTGTTCATACGATGGTCCCTGCCCTTTCTCACATCCGTTTGAAAGATTTCTTCCAGATTGCCTAATAAACAGGACAGCGAGGATAATCTAGCGACATTGCAACGAATCTCATCTCATCTCAGGTGATTTGATATAAGCAGAGAGTATTCTGTGTTTGTATCTGTTTTCAACGACGGGATACCATTTCGAGGTCAAGATTGGATTGGATATTACTCGTTATTCTTCTGGCTGAAGTTACTATTTCGCAGCCTCAACCTCGGGAGCAAGCCTCAGGCCTTGGCAGAGAAAGCCAAACCTAAGGATGGAAGTATTCAAATATCATTCTGAGTCTTTCGCACTTTACGAAGTCTTTTTCTCTTGTGATCAACGCCGTAACTTGTGGCATTTCGGTTACCTCGAGAATTTGAGCCAAAGTGATGAAATCAAGTATCCGAGCTTTATTGTCACTGACAGGCACAAGCGTTTAGCACTTTGCCTCACTTGGCCGGGCATCTTCCCCAAAATAACCCTTTCCACTCAAGCCCTGTAAGTGATGGACCCTGGTTTTGCAACTGAGATGCCCTGGGCCGAATCGCGACGCCGCCACAGTACGATAAAAGTACCTCTGTATTTCCTGTCCAGTTCCACTGGAATTCCGCCTCTTCTCTTGACCCCAAAATCGTAACCCGAGAGGAGACAACACAACATCCATGAGTGACAAATCCACCCACTCCTTGATGGGGACTGAGGTGTTGAGGATGACGCCAAAAATACATGCTCCCACTAGACGTCACCGCCTGTAGGAAATGTACTCACAAGCACATCTCTAACTTATCTGACCAACGTCACCCAGAATGGATCCCCTCAAATGTGCCCCGGCCACCCGTACCGTAACTTTGGCCAACGCTTTTTCCAAGACAAATAGGATGCCCGTGACGCCTTCAACCGGGCTTGGATGGACTCTTCAAGTCACTCCACTGCTTTCCTTTTGGCTATGACCCTCGCCTCGCCCATTCATCCCCACACATTAGTCTCAGTTCTCGCGAGAAAAGCAAGAATATTCTAACCCGACGAGACGTGACCTGCGATAAGCTGAACATAAGTGGACTGCCCGGGCTCCTGCTACAGTGCCCCTTCGTAACCTTAACCCCTAACTCACACGCTGAGGCCACTGTAAGGTACCTAGGTCGCTGTCGCTGGCCTTCACTGGGCGAGCGCTTTTTTCCCTCCTTCGCTCTTGCTCTCTCTATCCCCTCTGGGCACACCTATCCACCACCCTCACCACCAAAACCATTCACCAAACTAGGAGGTGCGCCCCCCGGGTCCTTCCCCAGTCCCGTTCCATCTCGCCTCTCTTCGCTCATCGGTTGTGTCCTTCTCCTCTTCCATTTACTCACGATTCCTCCATCGTACATACATGAACCTCAAGAAGGCCTACACATACGAATCGACGCGACGATTTGATCGGTCGCTTGTACCGTCCGATACAGCGAAACTGCACACCTCTTGTTTTTGTTTTTCGTGATCACTACTGCCGCCTCTAGAGCCTTGGGTGGCTTTGGCTTTCCCCATCATGTCAACACCAACTACAGCGACGGCTACGCTTCCACACTACAATCCTCACCATTACCAGCCCTCCTATGCACACTCGCACACGCATCATCAGACCTATCAGCCGAACCCCAGCGCCAATTTTCGTTCTACTGTATCGAATCAGAATATTCTACCACCTCCGGTCTCTTCGGCCGTGTCGCCTTCCCACAGTGCCATTCTGCCGCCGCCGTACCAGCTCTCGCCTCTGGGATACTCTTCATCGGCTTCGAATGGAATAAATTTGACCAACGCCAATTCTCGCTCTGCACACCACGCTCAGGAACCCAGCCCGCGACACGACGCGGCATACTCTGCAGGAAGCATGACGGAGCGTGCCCCTGCCACTCGCGCTGAGCAACCCTCGAGAAAGCGTAGACGTTCCAGAGAGCCCGACTGGGGCACCTTCTACAAGAATGGCCTGCCAAAGGAAATCATCGTCATTGACGACACACCCGAGCCTGAAGCAAACACTAGCCGGAAAATCACGAATGGCACTGCTGCTGCGCCCAGCGATAACACCAGCAGTCAGGTGGCTAAGAAGAGGAGACGAGAAGACGAGTCTGGCACTGTCCAGGCCTCGGGTTATCACATCAAATACCTCGAATCACAACACAGCACCCCTTTGCAGGTGTCAACACCAGCGGGCTCGTCCAATTCTAGCAGTGACCGCACCAATTCGGCACTTAACACCACCGCCCCGACATCACTTTCATCCAACGGCCAGTACGAGGAGGGACTGGCTCCCCTGAAGCGAAAGCGCACCCGTCAACAGGTGGCTAACGAAGCCAAACGTCGCGATGTAGATGGCCTCGGGGACTTCTTCACATACAAGCCTCCACCTTTCCCTCCAAAGAAGGCACCTGAAGTTAACGTAACAATTATCCATGACGTGAGTTTTGACTCCACATTACTTAACAGATTGAGATGAGATTATTAACAAATCGGTAGCGACATTACAACAAAAACGTCAAGGTTGATGATGACGATGGTCATTACATTGTCGTTCCTGATGCTGAACTCACAGAAAAGTGTAAGTCTTTCATGCTCTCTCTTTAGACTTATCTGACAAATTCCACAGACCAGATTGTCCGCCTACTGGGCCAGGGAACCTTCGGCAAGGTCGTTGAAGCCCACGATCGAAAACGTAACAAGGCCGTGGCGGTCAAGATCATCCGATCAGTTCAGAAATACAGAGATGCCTCACGGATAGAACTTCGCGTTCTCGAAACCCTCAAACGAAACGATGCAGAGAACCGCAACCGATGCATCCATCTACGAGACTGTTTCGATTATCGCGGCCACATTTGTATCGTCATGGACTTGCTTGACCAGAGTGTTTTCGATTTCCTCAAGGGCAACGGATTCGTTCCTTTCCCCAACAGCCAGATTCAGAGTTTTGCCCGACAACTCTTCACCAGCGTTGCTTGTAAGTTGGACGAACGAACAATCTTGCTTGGCAGTGTATTAATTTGACTTAGTTCTGCACGACCTCAACTTGATCCATACCGACCTCAAGCCTGAGAACATCTTGCTCTGTAATCATGCCTATCAGACCTTTACTTATAACCGCAAGATCCCTTCTTCCTCTTCGACTGTCAGCCGCCAAGCTACACAGCGGCGTGTTCTACTGGATACAGAGATTCGGCTCATTGACTTCGGCTCTGCCACATTCCAAGACGAGTACCACTCCTCCGTGGTTTCAACACGCCATTACCGTGCCCCAGAAATCATCCTTGGACTTGGGTGGTCGTTCCCTTGTGACATCTGGAGCATAGGATGCATCCTGGTCGAGTTCTTTACGGGTGATGCTCTCTTCCAGACTCACGATAACTTGGAACACCTGGCCATGATGGAGGCTGTCGTTGGATCAAGAATCGATAGCCATCTTGTTCAGGCTGTCAACAAGATGTCTTCAAGAAGTGGTGGTAATGCCGCCTCGAAGTCAGTCTCCTCTTGAAATGTTCCCTCGTTTACATGCTGACACTTTTCAGATATTTCAAGAGACTCAAGCTTGACTACCCTACGCCAGATACAACTCGCGGCTCCCGTCGCTTTGTGAAGGCGATGAAGCACCTCGATGTAAGAACCTTTTTGCATGACTTGATATTGCTTGTGCTAACAGATAGCAGCAAATTATTCCCGGAAACAACACTTTCCTCAAGAACTTTGTCGATCTGCTAAAGAAAATATTTGTCTATGACCCTGCCCATCGTATTACTGCAAAGCAAGCCTTGCAGCATCCTTGGCTTAAGGAGATGGCCCAACCTGACGACGGCACCGAGGCGGCTAAGATCCGCATGGAGCGGATACGCATGGAACAACAGGCTCAGAGACATGGATATGTCCGAAGTTGATGACCAAAGTCTGATACCCCACTAACGACATATGAGCATGATCACGGAGTTCTGGTTTTCCAAGGCGTTGCATTGAAGGATAGGTATCGACGCAAGGAGAAGAATGTTTGATGCCCATTCAATTTTGCTCTTGTATTCTAGTGCCACAGCCATCGTATTTGGTCGCCCTTTCTGTTTACTAGGAGTTATCTCTGGCAGTTGGTTTGTTACGCAACGCTACGACTGGAGGGACTGGTGCATTTTCGATGGACAGCGTTGATGAGCCCAATATGGCTCCAGCAGTATGTGAACAACTTAACTGTTCATCTCGTTCCCTTTGTCAGAAGAAATAAAAATCGGACAAATGTTCCACGAGAACCTTGTTTCAACACGATCGAACGACTAGCGGATTCACCTATTCATCCATAGCACTATGTTTGCTGGTAGCCTGTGGCTTCTCTGGGTTGCCTTCACACCTTGGCTCTTCTCCACGATATCTTGGGATGCCATAGGTAGGTGTGCAGAACAACATAGCAAAGATTTCAGCCCCATCTAACACTTTGTTTGGAGGAGATAGTCCTTATCGGTAACTTGTTCGCACAAAGCCATTCACTCCGAGAACAGCAGATCCATTCCGCCGATATTCTATTTTGTTGAAGGATTGGTTACCGCATTGTTCACACCGAGGACGTGCGCCGCGACTATGGAACACATTGGCGTTGCCCTCGAGTCACTGTCTGTGTTCACCATGCAAGCTCTTTTATATAAGGCACATGGTGCCAGTGAAGGCAGCAAACAACCAAGATCTACGGTTTTCTCGGAGCAAGTTTATGATTTTGCCTTTATTTGAACAAACCTATCAAACAAATTGATGCGGCAGCCTTGTGTTGAAGTTCTTGTCTCCTACCAAGAACAAATCTCATAGTGTTCATAATGGCACCCCATCGTACATACCACGACCCCGACGAAGAGATCGGGTATATTCCACTGCCTGATATATCATCCCATCAGCTTGATCAACTCACGGACCTGTTGTGGATGGATCCAGGAGTCAACATAGCTGTGCCCGATAAAGACTGGTTGCTAGACCAGCAAGCTCGTATAGCTAAACTCGACAAATCGAATCGCCGTTCCACCAAACTCTTGGCCCGTCTTTCTGCCAAACTTGAAAGTCTGACTTACAGACTTGGTGCTGACGGTTCGCCAACAGCATGTCTGTGTCCAGCCCATCATGGTCTTGATCCCAAGTTGATCCGGCGACTTATGCTCTTGATCATCGCCGAATGCACTGAACGTATCCAAACTCTGCGCACTTGGCGACAGCGTATCGTTTATCCCAGTGCTGTTATCGCATGGCTGGATCGCATCGATGCCGTGACTGGACTGTGGATCGGTCGTAAAGCTTTCAATGCCACTTTTGGTTACGAACGTGTTTCGCCCACAAACCTCGTAGTCAAAAGCAAGTGCGAAGCTTGCATCATGTCGGTCATTGGTGGTAGACCTCAGGTGCTGAGTGATCTGCGAGCGACATTGACCACGCGACGGGATCGCCACATCGACCGAGGCGGTAGAGATCCAAGACTCCTCCGACTTATTGAGTCTTGGATATCCCACCAGCATGCTGATAGTCGTAGGGCCATTTACACCGGAAGTGCTGAGATCAGCGAAGAACTGAGCAATCTGATCTACACCATCAACTGCCTGAGAGAGGAACGCCCGGAATCTCAAATATCTCGATCTTCATATCGATCAGGTAATGACCATCCATCTAGAGCGTATGAAGAGGACGGTGGGCGCGGCCGTGCTCGTACTGGGCAATCATTTCATGAACAGTCGCCTCGACCAAGCTACAGCAACCACAGCCAAGAGGACAGCGGCACATTTCTTCGTCCAGAATCAAGATCTAGTCAGTTGAGTGCTCAGTTCCAAGGGGACGAGCAAAATTGGATGGACGAAGACGTGGACTATCAAGCGTTGCTATGGATGGATTGTCAGATGCAACAGCGAGGACTCACGGCCGATGAACGAAGACAACTCTTTGAGGACGATGTACATCCCGCCTTCAGCGACTATGCAGAGAGTGTCAGGAACATGTCTCTCGATGATCGACTGCAGAGGGACTTCGCGCCTGAGCAGCACAGGAGAGCCTCGACTGCTACTGTTAAGAGACAAAGCGTTATGCCAAATGAACAGAGAGCCTCTGCTTATACTGGAAAGAGAGCAAGCATCGTGCCAGGTGAACAGATGGAAACATCATCTGTCTACAGTAACCCAAGTGCCGTGCCACCTCCTCTTAGCTTCAGCAGAGGACCAAGCCCCCCTGATACCACTGCCGGCAATAGTCCTACGGAAACTGAGTGGGTGCCTGTCTCGGTATTTTCGCTCGAATCAAGTGCTGCAGGTGGTTCACCTCCCCGTCAAGACACTGTAGAGTCGACCAATGGAAGCGCTCGAGAGTCTACCACATACCCCGAACACCAAGCACATATAGATTTTTGTCGGAAATATGGATTCAGGACGGGTCTCCCGTCTGAAAATGGGGAGCCATCTACTCCTCGGCCATCACGGGGTGGAAAGCAACGAACTTCGGTCGCTCCATCAATTGCAGCGTCGAGCATTTACTCTTCGCATCCTGGGTTTAGACGCTCACAAGAGAACGTGGGTTCATTGGCTCCAGGCGGTCAGACGGGCCATCGATCATCACATATGTCGACTCAGAGCCAGCCCAAGAAGAGTCTGTGGGATCAGTTGCGGGAGGATAGACATCGACTGAGGGAGGATAGTGATGAGGAGTAGGTGGAGTTTGCTTTGTTGTTAGTTTGGATATACCCTGGGAAACAAACATATAGGACACACATGGCAGAGCTCTGCAAATATAATTCCTTTTGTTTATTAGATTCGCTCGTTGATGTATTATTCATATCTTGGTTGTTAACTTGTCACACCTGAACCCCTGTAGTCACGGGTCCTATTCGACTTGGACCCCGAGGATGATATGCACCTAGCCGTGGTTTGCTCTGAGTATTGCCTCGTCTCTTGGCCGGCCGTAGCCCTTATATATCACTGTATTCGGACTCGACTTGTACCCTATTTTCATTCGCACAGAGGTCAGTACTAGGTAGGTACCTAGAATCTGCCACTGTTGACAAGTGGCAGAGGCCTCTCGTTCTATTCCTTACCTAAAGTCTCGTTGCTAGGCAGGAGGCGGCCGCGTGCTTCACTTCTTCACACAGGACCATGCCTCATCTAAACTTAGGCCAGTCCCCTTCATCTCTCCTCTTCATCGCAACAAACAAAAGCTCGAGTTTCTCCTCTCCACCACTGCCCGAATCCCAACATTTACTCGCACGGCCGAGAAGACCGTTGGTATTCTTTCACTCTGCTCTTCCTTCATATTGTTTTCCTTCATATCTCTTTTCGAGCATTGTTGTCCCGTCACCGTTCTTCACGCCGCTGTTTGCACCGCTGTTTCTACACATCGCCGTGTTTCTAGTGGTACACCCGCTTGTGTCGCCTTTATAAAGGTTCGCCTTCTTTTGCTGCATTTTCTCCCATCATCCGCATGAACTAATAAAGAGAAGCCGACTTTGTAAGCCATGTCGTGGGCCCCCAGCAGCCGGGGCGGTGGAGGCAGCACGCCTTCGCCAAATGTCAATAACTCGTTGCAGCGCATCCAAGGCATGGGAAAACTCGTGGGGATTCAAACCCCAAACCAGCAGCTCCTACCTGCGGGTGCCATTAAGCAGCGATTTCTCGGGTCGCAGTCGAGTAATGTAGATTACACTTCTATCCAGCAGAGCACTCCTATCCAGCAAAGCTATTGGAACAGGGAGAAGGGACTTCGCTCTCCTCTCCCTCTCCCCCTCCAAGAAAGTACGAACGAGGCGGTTCGTATTCCTCCGCATCGAAGGCCCTCCCAAGATGTCGTGCATTCTCGTCCTGCTCAGTATCAAACGCCTGTGCAGGAAGTTGTTCGCGCTCCCTCTCACCAAACACCTGAGATCGTTGATTCGGAAGGGACAGATGACTTTGAACATAGCTCCGTGGGCACTTGGAACTCACCTAAGGAGCAGTCAATCGGTATCGACTCGTCAGAATTTGCAGGTGCTCCCTTGCCAGCACCCTTGCATATCATCCAAGCTGCTGCCACTTCAACAGCCCTCGTTCTCCGAAAGCGATCCTTCAGCACCGCATCCATGGCGCTGAGTGCTGGTCCACTGTCTTCAGATGAAGTGGCCGCATGGAATACTCCTCGACCATATGATCATGGCAGCGATGACGATATGGCCCTTGTTCAGGCCAATTCGAATTCATTGACAGCCGTGGAGAAGTGGGAGACACAGCAAGAAACCTATCCCATCTTTAACCTTGCCGAAAACCGGCACCCTCGGGTGGATGATTGTGATATCAATCCTGCAACTGGCAAGCTAATCCCTCCACCACGATACATCAAGATTCAGAAAGACACCCAGGCCAAGCACAACTGGCGCCGCGCGGTGACCAATTCCGAAGGCTATATCGCCCGCGAGCTGGATTTACGCAAAACTAAAAAGCAAGAGATTGAGCGTAAGAAAGAAGAACAAAAGTATGCGAACATCACGCACGAGGAAGACAAGTGGCCTAATGCAGATTGCACTCTTCGGCCCGTCCAGCCTGAGGACTTCCAGGGCATCGCAAACATCATCAATAATGAGATGCAGCGAGAAGATTCGCAGGTCTACCTACCCAAAGTTGACTGTGCACAAATTGCAGAACTGTACAACGCTTGCACTTCGAACCGTCGCCCTTTCATTGTGGCGATTGAATCTTCTTGCGAGTTACAAGCCGACCGTTCTGGATGGTCTCAGGCCGACGAAAAGCGTTATCAGAAACTCCTTGGAATTATGAAATCCCATGGAGTGTCGGAGACTCCAACCATCCTTGGCTTTGCCTTTGTCGATGATTCTCGCCAGGATTTTCTAGGCCACGCATGCCAGGGAGCCAGGTTTTCTGGGCAGGTCAAGCTCATCGTTGACCCAGAGCATCGCCGAAATCTAGTCGGGTCGGCACTGTTGGACAGAATTTTGTTGTCCACGTCTATCTATCATCGTAGTCTTGTGGACTACACCTGGAATTGCTCGGAGCCTCGAAAGACGTATGAAGATATCTCTGCACACAATGAACGAAAGTACAGCAAGCTGTACTTGGAGACATTCTTTAATGGCGAGGACGATTCTCGCATTGAGTGGACGACACGTCTGCTCGAGAAGTACGATTTTGCCAAGGTTGCGAATTTCAAGGAAGCTGTTAAGCATGGAAACCATCCAGGCGTCTGGAAAGACCTAGTTGTATGGGAACATGAGGCACGCCCAGCTTCAGAAATTGTGGAGGAAGAGAGGCATTGATGTACTTGAACCAAGGTTCTTGAGTTTTGGGTGTTTGCCGCGATGGTAATTGCGTGGCAGTGAATGTTTGGGCCAAGTTCGAGTGTATTGACATGTAAAGTAGCGGATGTAAACACGGGATGTCGATAGTATTCACAATGTCATGGGAGTCAGATTAAGTATATTATCCATTGATAGTTAGTGGCTGTTAAGGCATCGTATATGACGGGAGTGAAGTTGGAGGGGTGAAGCGAAGCAGATCAAGCGAGCACCAATCACGTGGAGCCATGAGAGCCGCAGACAACTGAATTCAACGACCTCCATAGTTCGGTGATGAAGAAAGAAATCCTTTAAAGACCAAATAACCGACAAAACTGCCCAAGAACTAAGCTGGTGTGTTTTGCTTGTCCTTCTATCGACTTAATTCAATACACGACTCGTGAATCAAAATGTTGTCAATCTTGCGAAAAGCCCGGCTCAAGGACAAAGAAATGCGAATCTTGATGCTGTCAGTATTTGGCCACGGCCTGCTCCATTAAGGATTTTGACTAACTCTTCATAGCGGATTGGATAATGCTGGAAAGACCACGATCGTCAAGAAGGTTATGGGAGAGGATGTCAACACCGTAAGCCCAACATTAGGTTTCATCATCAAGACAATTGACTACGAAGGGTAAGAAGGCCCTCATTCGTCATGTAACACCGCTGACAGGCCTTACAGGTACAAATTAAACATCTGTGTGTGACCTAAATATGGCAACTCTATGAGATGAGCTGACACCTCCAGGGGACGTGGGTGGGCAGAAAACGTTGCGCTCATACTGGAGAAACTATTTTGAAAAGACAGATGCTTTGATCTGGGTTGTTGACGCAACAGACCGTTTACGCATTCAAGACTGCAGAGACGAACTTCAAGGTTTACTCTTGGAAGAGGTGCGTGCTATGACACGGCAATGGTCGGATAGTCACTGACAAGTGGTACAGCGTCTTGCAGGGGCAAGTCTGCTTGTTTTTGCCAACAAAACAGATGTTGAGGGGTGTATGACGGAAGAAGAGATTCTCTCAGTATGTTTGCGTCACGCCATGCCATGTTGATATGACCAAGCTCACCATGATACTTAGGAATTACAACTGGAATCGATACGGACGCACCGATGGCACATTCTGCCATGCAGCGCCATGATTGGAACCAACCTTAAAGAAGGGCTATCGTGGGTGGTGGAGGATGCAAAGAAGCGACTATTTCTCTACTAAACGAGACTGGCTCAACCGAATAGTTCCTGTTGGCCTCACAACAGGATGTCCTTTTGCAAAAGCAACAAACAAACCACAAAGTGTGGATATCCAGCCGCGAGACTTGGAAGCAACCAGCCGTATAGCGCGGATATGCATAAGAAAGTCAGCTAGCTAAAACGTCGAAAACGCGATATAATAAACTCGTTACGCCGGGCAACGTAAAACGTCCCGCAATACTCTACAGCACGCAATCTTTACAGGCCTCGTCTAGCGAAGCGCAGGGGAGCGGGAGAGCATCACCAAGTGCCGCGTGCAGCTTGTGCTAACCTTACAAGGTCGTATTGTCAATCGAGAAATCTGAGATAACCTGCTTGTGTGGTCTGAGGCATAAGAACAGCAAGATACGTACTGCTCACTTGGTACACGAACCAAGATGTGACAAGGTTTAACGGATTCAGGCATGGTTTGGGTTTGTTATCGGAGTGGATCGCCCGTGGGGAAAAGTTGAAAGTAAACAAAGGATGACGTTTTATATTGGTCTTTTGTTTATAGCGCATGGAACACAAGAGCTGAGTTACTCTGTAGGTTGCCTATGATATCAACTGAATCTTCATCGTTCCGATTCTGCATCATGCAAGTGATGAGACGAGGTTCATGCATAATTTGCAGGAGATCGAGCTCTGATATGCACCAAGATTAAAGACAATCCCGTCCGTTGATGGCCGCATTTGGGCCGGAATCTGTCAAGCAGTCCCTCCCTCCCATCCCTCCCTAGCGACCGGGAGCCATTGCCCCTGAGACTTCGGGTTGCATGGGCGCCACAG
>JABSSZ010000299.1:0-42081 GCA_013755755.1 Fusarium sp. NRRL 25184
TTTAAAAGCATTGAGGAAGAGTAGTTAAAGTATTTTTCTACAGATTTTATTACTCTATTTCTTCAATATTACCTTTTATTTAATATAATAAATAAGAGACTTTCACACAAGAGTAGCTATATTGCAGATGGTATTTGGACTGCCAGATCCAAGAAAGGGTAGAGGAGAAATAACTATTATCGATATGCTTCCTAAAAAGACAAACCCTCCTCTTTTTCTAAGAAGAATCTCCGAACCTGGCTGGGGTTTACATACCAAGATGGGATTTTCTTAGTGAGGATTTCTTACTTGGCTATTTTTCTGCATTATTTTGGGTGGAATCTTTGTGGTTGTTTGGCTGGCCCTTGTCAATCCTACAGATTTACAGAATGCTTTTATTCCGAGTTTTCTTTTTGCGGCTCTGCTCACGATTGCGATGGGGTTACTTCAGGTAGCGTAGGAAGGTTGGCATTGGCACTTCGAATTGACTACAAGCCACTGTGGTCATGAGGCGAGGACGGCCTGCCCTCTTTTGCATTCCCAATAAGTCCGAGGCATAATCGCAACCATGAAATAGAGTTCATTTAGCCAATTCCTCACCATCTCCCCGAACGGTCGGTGCGGCCGCGATTCACTTGAGAGTCAAGTCCCTCGATGTGCCCTATAATTTGGCGGAGCATCGCTAAACCAATCCAGGACGTCATACTCGCGGCGCTTGGTCCACCCTGAGATGCGGATATCGCGGCCGCGCACCATGCCCATCATGGTCAAGCGCTCCATCGCATATGCAAGGGTCACAGGACGAGTGTGTTATACACGACGACTTGACTAGTGCGGACTTTGCGGAGTATTGGCTTGGCAGGCTTGAGTTTAATTGACACCGTAAAAGCGGTTGTAGTTGTCGCGATCATATGAGGCGATGCCAAAGTACTTAAGTATCGGCAATGCCAACCAAATCGTGTCTCGCAGTAAAGCATTCTCCATTCGTGATAACGTGACGAAACCCAAGTCCTTTGACAAAAATTCAGTCCATCTACTTCAATATTTTCTTCGTCACAGCCTTCAGAAGCCGTTCATCACCGCACCAATGGGCGCCGCAGGAAGCAAAAGCGTCAAGTTCAACCCCGACACCGATATCCCTTCGTTGAAAGACAAAGTCATCCTGGTGACCGGCGGAAACAGCGGTCTTGGAAAGGAGTCGATTCTTCAGTTTGCCAAACATGATCCTAAAGAGATCTGGCTTGGAGCCCGCTCCGAAGCAAAGGCCAAGGAAGCCATCAGCGACATCAAAGCGCAGGTTCCCAATGCCCCAATCAAATTCATCAAGATAGATCTTGCTTCTTTCACATCCATTCGCGAGGCAGCCAAAGTCTTTACGCAGCAATCTGATCGTCTAGATATCCTCCTACTCAATGGAGGTATCATGAACGTACCGCCTGGGACAACTGACGACGGCTATGAGATACAATTCGGCACCAATCACATGGGACATGCCCTTCTGATCAAGCTCCTCCTCCCTACACTCCTCCGAACCGCTGACAAGGGCGCTGATGTGCGCGTTACCGTCCTTGCTTCATCTGCCCACCAGTATGCACCCTCCGAGGGGATCAAGTTTGACACCCTCAAGTCCCAGGCTCTACAAATGGGCACAATGACCCGATATGGACAGAGCAAGCTCGCTAACGCGTTGTTTGCCAAAGAACTCGCTAGACGCTATCCCCAGCTCACGACTGCCTCGCTCCAACCTGGTCTGGTAAATACCAACCTGGCCAACACCATGAGCGACAACAGCTCGGTCATGCGCTTAGCATGGAAAGTGACATCGCTTTTCATAGGCGTAGATGTTCCTACAGGCACTTTGAACCAGCTGTGGGCTTCGACGTCCAAGGATATCGTCTCAGGCACGTACTACGAGCCCATCGGTCGAGCAGGACTGGGTAGCCCGCATACCAATGACAGTGGGCTTGCTGCCAGGTTGTGGGAGTGGACGGAGAAGGAACTTGAGGGAGAGAAGCTCCCTTGAGAGTCATGGTTTTGGCAGACTGAAATTGAACTTGTGATGCAAGCTTCTTTTTATCTATAAAGTTTATTGGTTGTATACCAGGGCTACTGCTTAAGATGAACAAAGTAATATAAGACTGAACATAATGTTCGAATTGTAAGAGATAAATACCACTACTTAAGGTAACATAATTCAGGGATTCTCTCCCTATCCTCCATGATTAATCTTGTGGCAGCCTTCCATGGCTTTATATCTAGAAACGCCATATCCTGGCTCGAAAGGAGTAGCTGGCCTTCCTTTTCAACCTTCTCGAGCACCTCAGTAACCTGCAGCATGAGCAACTTTTGCCTTTCAAATTCCTTTGCACGCCAGAATTTAGTGCCCCTACCAACTGCACTAACTATCCAATCAACGGAAGACGCTGAGGTCGATAAGTCAACTGATTTAGCCTGCAACAGGGAGCTGCATTTGTCCAGGCACTGTTTTATATCCTGTAACTCGGAGTTAACATCACTGATGCTGGTGATGGTGGCTTCTGCGACACCCTTGAGCGTTGCGATGTCTTTCTCTGCTTTGTTGGCATCTGATATTTGCCTTTGGTAGAGTTGATGTGCTGATCTACGGGATGAGATATCGCGCTGGTACTGCGAGACTAGGTCTTGCAAATTGCGCTGCTCCCTCTCGAGGTTCGCGATTGCTTGCTGGTCTTGAGATATCT
This sequence comes from Fusarium sp. NRRL 25184, assembly GCA_013755755.1. Classification (NCBI taxonomy): domain Eukaryota; kingdom Fungi; phylum Ascomycota; class Sordariomycetes; order Hypocreales; family Nectriaceae; genus Fusarium; species Fusarium sp. NRRL 25184. The sequence goes on from JABSSZ010000299.1 coordinate 2,700, forward strand.
CGCTGTTCAAGGTGGAAACCTTGGATTGAAGGGCGAGGATCTCGTCCTTTAGATCCGATACACGAATACCTTTGTAACTGTAATAGTTAGTCTTCTGTATGGATCTGTTTGGTCACTTACCCTGCAAACCCGGCTCCGGCTGCAGCCAGTGCTAGTGATCCCCCTGCAGTGAAAGGTGCAGCTATGAGGCCGATGCCGGTTAACATCTATCTCTTGATTAGACAAATCTCCAAGATGTGCAGACGCGAGGGCATACCAGTCCTACGCCCGCTGATTCCTTCTTGCTCTCTCGTCGCCTGTGTGTCTCTGCAATTTGACCATTCTTCTGTGATATCTCACAATCAAGCTGTGCTTTTCTAGTCCTCTTCTCAGCCGCCTGGCGAGTCTTGGTACGAATCTCCTCCTCCTTGGCGCTGGCCTTGGTTTGCGTCTGCACCAGAATCTCTTCACTCGAACTCAGCGAGCTCTCCGCCTGGCTAGCGAGTCTTTTTGCTTGCGACTGACATTCGTCTAGCAAGTCATCCTGGGCTTCAACGTCTCTCCCGACATCCATCACGCGGTAAGTACAATCCATGGTGGACTGTAGCGCGCTATCCGCTGACGTCTCAGCTTGGGCCAGAGAAGCCGCAATGGCATTGAGAGATCTACCCAGCCAAGAAATCTGAGGGGCAATGTTGATGGTCGTTCCGGGACTTTCGACATTTTCGAGCAGTAAGAGGTATGAGCTCATCTGCAATTTGGTATGCTGAGCTTGGATCAAGCTGTCCCGGAGAGAGGAGCGAACAGCGGCGACCTCGGTAGTGACGATATTCTTTGAAGTTGCATCAAGAGCACTAAGTAGCTCCCTGGCATTTTGAAGTGAGTTCTGGATCTTGGAGACGTCATTGGAGAGGGTCTCCATCGTTGCGATTTAAAATCTTAGTGGGGAAAGGAAACAACAGCTCCGGTGCAAATACAACGTCGCGGGAAGCGTGTATATGAGGGGAAATAGCCAGAAGGACATTTGACTTGAACAATCAGTCTAACATCCGATGCAAGGCAGTATCACAATACATATTCAGATGCTCCTGTTGATCTAACGACCACTGGTAGGCAAGTTTCAAGATTTCAGCTGCTGACGTGTACATGATTTCAGTTATTGTGAACTTCTAGACCCCGCCACCAGCAGCATCGTCACAGGTTCGAGACCCCTACAGCATTGCCATGTTTCAGTTGTGGCACGATCTCGTATGCTTTCAGTCGATGAGTGGAATGTTTATTGGCCGTATAGATGCGGCTGTTCAATATATCAATTGCCTTGCATAATGTGGCTGAGTTTGACATTGAATTGAGTGTCAATATAGGGCAGGTAATCATTATGGCTGTGAATAGTTTCACAGTTTTAGAGAGGGGTGATATTTTAGTTTCTTGTGTATGCATTTCATTGGATAGACAAAACGCCCATGCAGCATCGTCAGGCATGCTGGGTGAACTACTGCACAGGCGTTTTGTATTATCCAATCAACTAATACAAACGCCATTGTACCACCGACTTGAAGTGACCGCACAAGGAAAAGCATTCCAAGGACGTCATGTCACCTAAACAGTCCATTCCGACACGGGCACTGTGATCTTGTTGCGCCGGATTAGCTACATCTGCCAGCTCACAGCCAGGAACCTGTTCATATTGCAGTACTTCTTATCACTTGTGGCACTGAATCAACATCGAGGTGGTGGCCTTGCCAGGCATTTCCGGAGCGTGCAGTATGTGATATATCTTGCGGCTTGCATGGATGGGCTGATCTCTTGGCCTAGACTCCGCCCAGGCCGACAGAAACCGGAGGAGGCCCAAGCGTAGGCGAACCGCGAATGAGGGAGATCACTGTCCAAGAGCCGCATAGTCCAACACCATCTTACGATAAAAGGGATTATCACCTCTTGAAATTGGAACCTCATGAATCCGCCGAGTCAATGCAATTAAACTATTCCCGCCTCATTCATACATCATGACTTTTGACCAAGGCCGAAAGACAGCCAACAGCGCAGACTATCCGTCTCATGATGAGGACTTTCGTCAACCGTCTGCCTTTGGAGTTGATCAATCTGACTATGACCACAAGGCGCAACAGCGAGCGAATTATGCTCTCGCTCTTCAAATGTCATGTCGAGATGTCGTCAAGACCATAAGGGCAAGTGACCTGCTCATGAGCAACGAATGGGCAAAGCCCCTCACACACGCCCCTAATGCCATCTCCATCATGGCTCTGTGTCTCAAAACAGCGGCTGTGCGCGAGGCCGCCAACATCAAGGTGAGGAACAAGGAGATCACGGATGAGACCGGAAAAATCATTGGTCTGCTCCCGTAAGTGTCTTATCCGCACTGAGACATAAATGGCTAAACGAAACTAGGTCAGAGTATTTCCGTACGAACCTGCAGCATTGTGCGGACATTGGTAGACTTGCTTTCCTGGATGCGCAGAAGCGCATGAACAACCTCCAAAGTGTCGCCCGCAGCATGATCGCGCCTGAGGGCACCATCGCTTACATAATCGATTTGCTCAGCGATTTGGAGGACGCGGAGGATAATCTTCCTGGAGCTATGAAGAGACTGGAAACTAATGCTGAGAACTTCAAAGCTGATGCCGAAGCTATCACCAAGAAGTTTGACTACTGGGAGAAAGTGATTATGCATCTTCTCAAGAACTCCCAAGATATAGACTGTATGACCACACTGTTGTCCCAGTTGCTTAATTGCTAACAACTTTCAGCGATGACTGATGAGAAACGAAATCAAAACACAGTCGATGCTGTCAAAGCAGATGCAGAGAGACGAACAAGAGAGAGGGAGGAAGAAAATGCCAAACAGGCCATTCAAGAGCAACAGAAGCTACTTCAAATGGCCCGTAGAGAGGTCGAAGAAGCTCAACAAAGGTTGAAAGCTCTTCTAGATCGGCCACCTATTGAAGAACCATCTGCATGGTCCGATGCGACACGCGCGCGGGAGCTCGTTCCAGACCGGCCAGCACCAAGTCGTGGTATAGAACTCCCGTCCAACTGTAGTCAATCATATACTGACTCATTACAGGAGAAAAGGGTGCAATTGCCAAAGGATGGGAATATTGGTTTGGCTCCAGCGACAGCGAGGTTGCAGCAGAGAACAAGCACCGTAAGGACCATGCTGAGAGTATTGTGAAGGAAAGACAGGCCTATATCGCCAAGGCAGCAGAGCATCGTGAAATGCAGAGACGAATTGCGCAGGCCCAACTGGACGAAGCCAGAGGACGCGAGACGAGGCTCTGGGAAGAGTTGAACAAACAGAACGAGAAGCTCTCGCTCAGCCATCACAGCCTCACGAAAGCGAAACATGATCTCGCAAAAACCCATGCCGAGCTTGAGCGCCTATGCTCCGAGAAGATTGAACTAGTATGTCTTGTATGTCCCTTTCAATGCGCATACTAACGAGAAACAGGAGCAGATTATGAGAATTCTCGAGGAGTCAATGCGCCGCCTAACAGAGCTAAAGAAGGAAGTCGAGGAGATGGCATTATTCTTCAGCCGAGTGCAAACCGTCATCACGACAACCGTAAACGAGAACTTGCAGAATTTCCTGAATCCTATTCAACGAGCTTTAGACAAGGGAGACACCGTTGACAAGATCCGGGAGGGGAGCAAGCAGAATTTACTCACAAACGCATTTGAACTGCAGGGACGCTTCTCCGCTACTGCAGACGTGGCTAGCATGTATGTCCTCGTGTCTAACAAATACATCCGGCCGGGGATCAATAAAATGGAGGCGCTCGCGGCTATGAATGATGATGACTTTGAACGCGGAAAGGGGGAGTTCAGGGACTGGTGCGATAGTGCGGCGGAGGATATTGTGCGCATCACTGACGGTGAGCAGTCCAAGATGGCGGAGAATCTGACAAGAAATGTTGAAGTTCTTAGTCAGAGGGCTATAACAAGCGCTTTGTAGATAGTAATAGTCTATTCTGTTTGTCTCCTAATATGGAGGCTGTCTTGTTGTTGTATCACTTTGTCATTCCCTCCGGGGGCTCCTAGCGGAGGTCTCTCTCTCGCTCCGCTCGTATCCCTAAACCAGTATCAGTAGGGTTCTTTTCCAGCTAATCAATCGCCCATGTCACTTGTTTCAATATTTGCTCCATAAGCTGGATACCACCCGCTTGGTCAGTCATTCTGTATCAACATCAAGTATATAAGGTATCTATTTACGCTCTGTAATTATCTAAACTGTGCATATTCATTAAATCGTAATCTGCCCATCCTCCTTTCGCATCCTCTGCAAAGCCTCATCGTCAACCCTCCAAACTCCCTTCGTCTCATGATCATGAAGCTTCCATTTCGTCCCTTGAGCCAATTGATGAAAGACTTGATGCTCATCACCCGGTGAGCTCCGGAACAATAACGGCTCCCACGACTTTCCATGCAACTTCTCGTCTCTCCTCTTTTGCCGTTGGGCCTCTTCAATCTCATGCTTCGCGTGGGATGCGTCCCGATAGTTCCCCTGCTCTAGAGCCGATATAACTTCTCCCCATGCCCTTCTTGACTCTCGGGGGTCTTGCTCTTCTACTGGATCGATATGCATGTCTGCAGATGTCTCTGGGTCGACGGTATATGTTCCCAACAGCTTCCCCTTGCTATCGGTAATCTTCCATCCCTCGCTCCAGACTCCTGATAGCTTGTAGCAATGCTTCTTGGGCTCATCTTTGTGATATACCCTCGCCTCGAAGCAATTCCTCTTGCCTCGGAAGATACCAGCACCAGAAAAGTCGATTTCCGAGACATATCCGGAGCTGGACACAATTGTGTATGTGCCGATGATCTCTGGGTACAGACATGCCGACAGAAAACCCCGTACAGTGACGTCTGTTAGAGGAACCAGGTAATCTTCATCAAACTTGTCGAGGTGTATAATGGCGTGCCCCATTTGCCGAATGTTAATGTTTCCATTAAATGTCATCTCAACTCGTCCATATCCATCCGCTCTAATTCCATCTGCCGAAATATGCATCGCAGTAATCGGTGGATGATGGCTAACCTGCTCAACTACCAATTTGGTGTCACTATCTCCCTCGCTCCAAGAAGCAAGAAAGAGTTCGCCAAGAAAAGCATTGAGAGGTTTCTTGATGCTGACATTTGGAGCACCTGCAACATACAATTGACTTCTTAGGCCTGCCAAGAATAATTGCAGGACCGAAAGACTTCTTTTTGCTGGATCGAGTTCTTTCGTTGGTGCTGTGAAAAGGAGGGGTTTCTTTGCCCAACTTCCAGGATTCTCGACGACTGAAGATGGTGCTAGAAAGAATGGTGGAGCTGTGACATTGGCGAGATCTAAATCGCTTTTTAAAGATGATAAAAACTAAACTGTTAGCGGCGATCGTGGCTGTCGATTAGGTCCGTACCTTGGCCAAGTCAACGAAGCGTCTGCCCATTGACTTGGAGTCATCGTGAATAGTTCTCTGGGTCTTTGAAATAGGTTCCATTGTGATTTGCAATTATTGACTCTAATTTTCTGAGAATCTTCTCTTATATAAATACTAAAACTCTCGTCTCATCACATGCTTCAATTACGTTTCAACACAGCCACATCTCACTAGATCAAACCCGCTACGACGTCAAGTCGGCCGCCAAAGTTTCAATGCCTGTCGCATCAGAATCAGACCAATCAGAGGGCGCCCGGAAGCTGAATTCATCCGAATTTTGAAACGGGAGAATTGCTTGCCGTCGGAAACTGGAACTACCGGTGACCAGCCTCGAATTGTTCTAGCTTACACGTCATCTTTGGATAATCGGGATTGTTTCTAGAATTGGCGGCAGATATCAAAGCCAATGATAAGGGACTTTATTTTGAGCATGTGACTCTTACGTCTAGGCTGAAGGATTATTCAGCTCATGACTTTCCTGACCTCCGCTGTTGACTGCGGTTCATTGAAGGCGCTGTAATAGTGACGATAGAATTGAAAACAATGTCTCAAACCATCCAGGCAAGGGAATAATTATGCGCACCACGGAATAGCATTTGCTATTGGCCTTGATAAGTCCTCGAGGCTTGATTCATATTTCAGCGCCGCCGCAATCGAGCATCGAAATGAGCAAGACAGGTGAAGCTGGCTGGGACTCCGAACTTCCATAGATCCAGAAAAGTAAAATACTCATGACCGTGTAGTATTGAGTATTCCATAAGTACAAGATCACAGGTTTCGAAAGGAGAGCTGCCTACCTTGCCTTGAGGACTCTGCTACTTGGGCCTCGTAAATCTGGATTTTGATGACCAGCGAAAGTAGAAACACTATAATTTTGTTGCTTCCGCTAGTAATTATAGTTTGACGATTCGTCTGGAGGTAAACCGTCCAGGCGGAGTAATCCCGTGCAACGTACGAGCGCAGCGAGGAGGAGCCCTCCGCTAGGAGCCACCGGAGGGATATGACTGATGAGAACAGGCAAGACGGTTTGCAAAAGCCATAAGAGATGGATTAATTTTCGCGAGTGTAAGTCGCAGCATCAACGTGCAAAAGGTAGTGACCATGGATAAACGTCAGCATTCGAACCTCGTTGTACTTGGAAATCGGCAGAGAATCCTGCCCTCGATATTGCATTGATCCTAGCGATTCCTATTCGTCCTCCATGCAGTGATCTTGGGACAGAGTCCTCAACTTCTGTTTTGTGCTGATTAACTCAGAGTTCATGGATAAGCTTCAGCCACAAAACTCAGGCCTCCACGTTGACATCATTCAACGTCTCAACAGTTTTGACGCTGTTCGTTATCAAAACTAATCTACCGGAATTGAAACTGCCCGCACATCTACTATGGTCATCACGCAATGTAACTGCTAAATCCTGGAGTTTTCGTATGCAGAGATAGAGTTGTAGATCATCCATATTACGACGTCCGGCGTAAGTGGCAGCTATACGAGATCTATGGGTCCAATTTTACTGTTTCTCGATTCACATGTCTCTACCAATCAAATGGAGATCAATGGAGTCTTTGCTAACGTCATTCTTCGTTATTAGACCGGGATGAAACGGCAATTCTCAGACAGACTTCCGGATAGTGATGCCTCCGAAGCCCCAACGGCAATTCAAACTCTAATCCCGAGTCTAGCTTTCGGCACTGGCGCTCGGCGCGTAGTTATCGATGTCACTACCCCAATTGACTGCCGTCAGAGGCGCGGGTTAGTCAACTTAGTCCATCTACCTATCGAACGTTCTTTGTAGTAACCAATCGGCTATCCAATCGTATTTCCGAACTCTTATCCGACCTTCAGACAGTAATCCGATCAATCAGCCTTGACAAACACTCATCAATGCCTCTTAGTAAAGACCTTTTGTCAGTATTCCTTGGCTTAATCTTTCTGAACCTCACAAATGGCATTCCCCAACCTAGTTGGCAGATCACTGGGGTATTCCAGTATTATCCCCACAGCCAAGCCACGCTGGACCCTCAAATTGCTTCTTCCATCAATTAATGAAGATCATGGTTCAGTTGAGTACCCGCGGGTACGTTCTTGGCAGGTGCTCCTTCCTGAATGTTTCCCTGATTTAAGCTTAGAACAAGGTTGGCCAATGATCAATTGGTTACATCCAGATCTGGACGTGTTTCCCAATTCAGTAATCCCGTGCTGGCTCACGCATTGTGGCACGTCGAGATCCTGCTTATCGTTACAGATAGGCGACTTTACCAGCTGCGCCGAGTTTGTGCAATCATACGTCAGCATTACTGCGGCTTGTAACCGCTCCGTGGATCAGGCTACCTCTACGCAAATATGCTAACCTCCGCAAATCGTGCCAACCTCCACGTCTAACCTCCACAGTGTAGATCTGCATCCAAACATCGTGGATCGGAACTTTTTACAATGACGTGCATCGATAACTAGATAAGCTTAACATCCCTTTATCAATGTCTCATACGCGTCAATGACTCAAGTAATTCTCCCACTCAGCCACGGTCACTAAAAAGATCGACATTGCTGACTCGTCACAGCGACGACGATCCTGATAAGCACGCCAAGTCTAGCATTCACATACCGTACCACCAACCATTAGTTACACAGTTGATAAGCTTGGTTTTACGCTTATTATCCACGAGGATATGAAACTGCAGGAAGCCTCATGTTTCCATTTCGGACTCCGATTACGCGGCACGTTGTACATGTAGGTAGCCTACGGATCCGTTGCTGCTTGGCGATAATTACAATTGCCAAGAGGACAGAATGAGGAGAGGAGAGAGAGAGGAGAACTGGAGAATTGTAGATCAAAGTGTCGATCATTCAACCAACCACTCACGGAATGTCATTTTAAGGCTAGATCTAGATAGCTGAAATGTAGATTCCCCTGTGGCGGTCAAGTGCCGTGATCCACACTTGCGGGCGGGAATGGCTTACTTGGCCAGATGAGCAAATCAAGGAAATGTATGTGACACAAAACATGACAATGATTGCACAATGTTTCACAGACGATTCCTCCTTCAGGTGACTCCTCCCTGACATGTGAAAAGTTTGCAAAAAACAATGCATACGCAAGGGTAATGAATAGTTTAATTACTAGGCTCAACCGAACGGTTGGGTTGTTATCAGGCAGTTATTACAAGGATTTAAACCCCAGACTCTGACTGTCCCCGAAGGCTCCCCTCAAGATTACGGCTCCGGAGTCATGACGGAACAAGCCCCGACTTGGCACGGGACGAGGATCCACTCAATAAGCGTACTCACAGCCCTCAATGACCCGTTGTAATATCGCCTCGCCCTTGGCAACCATGTCACAAACAAGCAAAGAGATGTCGCAAACTAAGCTCAGCAGGGAGTACCTTGTAGATAGGTGCCCGATCTCGACTGCAACACAAGCCAGATCCAAACGGACCAATTGGACACTCAAATCGGCCTCGTGTCTAAGCCCGAATGTTTCCCAACTTCCCCTATTCAGGCCAAGACGGGAGGCTCAACAAGGGATCGCCGTTCTTGGGATAGCTTGGCAAGGAACACCAAGAAAGGGAATTGCGCGTCACGTTGGATAGATTCAGAGATAGCGGGTCTGTACTCCATATCACAAAGCCATGGCTTGAAGTGATTCAGGGCTGTGCACAAGTATAAGGATGTGTCCCTCGTCCGGGTTTTCATAAGATTTTATTTCATCTCTACAAACAAGATGATCCTTTCATCTACAGACATGATGGCTTCATTATTTCGACGACAAGACCCGGATCCCGAGCTGTGTGTGAAATATGCTCACTTTGCTTCTCATATGGTGCGATGGCAGTTCAAGATTATCTACTGGACCATGTTTGTGTCTAATTTGTTGGTCTTGTTTATTGCTTCATGGACATATATCCGGTGAGTCGGGTCATGTTTGAACGACTTGATGATTTGATCTAACAAGAATAGTGGCCAAGCAGCTATAGAGAAGCTTGCTCATAATCCCAAAGCACGAACGAAGCGAATACGGGAGTCGGTCGCGATGTGTCTTGGATGTGTCTCTGTCTCAACAGTCATTGTCGTCATGGAAGCGTACTCCATTCTAGCTCTTCAATTTTGCGATGGTGAAGACCTCATCTCACTGTACTGGTCTACCTGGACCATGATCCAAGTTGGTTCATTGATCGCCATGATTGGTATCATTCTTGCAATGGCACATACCCTTCGTGGAAGACAGCATCCGTAAGTTCTCGTCTATCATGTTACACTCGTCGCTAACGTTTTAGACCATGGGCACTTGCATTGGGTACACCCGTTCTTGTGATTGCCGGATTTCTTCATCTATTCCATGATTGCACAAAGAAGCGAATTCGAAGCCGTCGCCGGAAGAATCATGATGATGATGTCTTTGGGCCTCCAATGAGTCAAGCGTGAGTTCTCAGTGCTGTTACTCAGAATGTTTCTAACACAAACAGTAACACAATTTCGGTCAACCCCGATGAAGAAGACATTGAATACAAAGCACAAGTAATTGGGCTTACATTCGATGGCGGTCCCATCATTCGATACACAGATGCTGTACCCGAAACCTTACCTGAACATGCTGAACTATTGGGATACTGCGCACAGAGCAAGCCTATCGTCATGTGTAAGCGTGAGACTATTCAATTTCTGATGGACTCTCCCGCACGGGTACCGCCATCAGCGTCACCGGCTTTCCGCAAGGGTAACTGAGACATTGTGTTTCGCACCTTGCAACGCTGAGGCATCCAACGGCGACAGGGGATGAGATAAGAATTTGAGCGTCAAAGCACGCCAAGACAAGGGGGATGCGCTTTGACTTATGCGTTGTTGTCGCCTGAACTAGCAGGCATTATCTTGGGTTTCTTTGCTTGGTTTGCTTGGTTTTCTTGGAGTTTGTTATATACAGGATAATGGAGGTGGACATTATAAGGAGGAATGGGATGGGGCATGGTTTGGTGTCATGGTCGGAAAAGTGGCTTCATGATACTGAAGATAAGATACCCTAGCGATAAGATAATAAATGTTTTGTGCTTTCATAATTTGTTGCATAGGATGTGCATAAGATGTGCATACAGCGTGTCATCGAGATCAGTGATGTCAGCGTTCATCTTTGATCTAAATTTTTGAGTTTGCCCGATGACGGAGCTTTTCTTATCGATAGCGGGGTGAATGCCCCTCGCCGGTTCGGCCAATGTTTTGATCGGCTTAGTAAATAGCTTTCAAATCAGTTCAAATCAAAGGCAATCAACGAAGATTCAGACCACAAACATTTATTCACCTGCGCACAAAGCTCTTTACCACCGATACACTCATCCGACGGATTTGACTGGGACATTCATTCACATCTTCGCATCACCCACTTCACCATCCGCGATGGGCCTCACAAAGGTCAAACACATCATCCTGGTATGTTACCCTACGCCGCCCGCTTCACTGTCACTCACCAAACAGGTCCTCTCAGGCAAAGGAGGAGTAGGCAAATCCTCAGTCACAACACAATTAGCACTATCGCTCGCTTCAGCCGGTCACTCAGTCGGCATTCTCGACGTCGATTTAACCGGCCCTTCAATCCCCCGCATGCTCGCAATCGAAGAGTCAAAAGTCACACAAGTACCAGGAGGATGGGCGCCCGTATTAGTCCATGAAGGAGACTCATCCAAAGGCCTCGGGTCTCTACATGCGATGAGTCTAGGCTTTCTGCTTCCCAAGCGAGGCGACGCTGTTGTCTGGAGAGGACCAAAGAAGACAGCAATGATCCGACAATTCCTCAAAGACGTACTCTGGGATGAGACCGACTTTCTACTCATCGACACACCACCCGGAACAAGCGACGAACACATATCCCTCGCCGAAACGCTCCAAAAAGACGCACTGCCGGGCCAAGTCGCGGGCGCAGTCGTAGTCACAACACCACAAGCCGTCGCGACAGCCGACGTACGAAAAGAGCTCAACTTTTGCACCAAGACCAACATCCGGGTACTGGGAGTCGTGGAAAACATGAGCGGCTACGTGTGTCCGCATTGTTCCGAGTGCACCGACATATTTGGGTCAGGAGGAGGGAAGAGCATGGCGGAGGAGTTCAAGGTTCCGTTCCTGGGGAGTGTTCCTATGGATGCGCAGTTCATTTCTCTGGTTGAGGAAGGTAGACGACCGACATATCCGTCTGGTACGACGGTGAATGGGAGGGATATTTCGGTGACGAATGGTGAGGGGGAGGGTTTGGTTGATAAGTACCGGGATTGTTCATTGTTTCATGTTTTTGGAGATATTACAGAAAAGGTCCTGACAAACGTGGCTAATTGATCCACTCGTCGACATCAGGCAATTGGTGTTGACTGTCACTGTTGACTGAGTGTTTGTGTCTGTGTGTCTTGAATGTCTGCAAGTCTGTCTGTCTGAGTGTCTGTGTCTCATCGGCATTGACTCACCCAGGCACATGCATTTACGAACCCATCCATAATTGGCTCACTGCAGACTCACAACCTCTTCAACGTGCATCTCTTCCAAGAAAGTTACAATGACGAAACTCGTGTGGCCATCCCAAGCCCTGCCCCACACGCCAACCCAGTAAAAATCACCCACGCTGAGCTTTTTCGGGCGGCAAGGAGGGTGGAATTTTCTATCTCGTAAAAAACTTGCAGTTTTCGGCCCAGAAGCCGGGGACACGCTCTGCTCCCCCCGGGTCGTGGCACTGTACTTGTACCTGTTATTGGGCAGGATTTGACGAGTCGCACTACGTAGCTCCCACTAAACTGTACCTTACAGCTGTTTGGGTTGGGCTGGACTGAAATTAAAATAGCACCGCCTGATTGAGACCTTGGCACATTGGATCGGGATCAAAGAGAAATTTACTCTGCTCGCTCGCAAAAAATAAACCCCAACCCCTCCCACGACCCAAAATTCTCTCACCGACAGAGTAGCATAAACAAACATCAGGCACTTGTTCTTTGGCATTCCATCTGTTTTGTTGTCCCTATTTCACCTCCTCTTGTTTTATCCCTCTTCATCGCATCATATCGCCTGCTCACGCGACCGCAAACTGGTCAAGTTCAATGTCGAATAAACGCGTCTAATCTCTCAAACAATCGACGGTTCTCTCGATACCGTCACTGACCTTTCTTGTTCCTTTACTGGGCTTCTATGCGGCCGACGGATCTTCTGCGCTTCCTCTTCTCTCGACCTTCCAAGTATGACACCTCAATATCACAGCATCAGACCTCAGCATCAGAGACTAACAGTCCCAGGCCCCGATAGCACCCCTTCAACGCATCCACCGATTCACATCTCCAAGTAACTTCTTCTGCCACAATTCCGTCAAAAGAGCTCTACCACTTCATCCGCTCGCGACCTCCCTAACGTCCCCGAGACGTTTACCCCCGATCGATCCATTGCTGCTGGCTCCGCCAGCATCTGAACAAGTCCCCGTACCTGTGGGCCTACTCTCTCAAACAGACGCCGCATAGTCTGTTTGAGCGGCAGCTAGTGCTCCGCGGACTCTGCCACCGGGCAAAGAACACTGACCATCCGCCGCCATGACCTCCGTCCCGTACAACTGCACCTTTTCGCCTGCCTCGGCTACACCTCATCTCACAATCAACCACGATGTAGCTGCTGACCTCGACTCGACCAACGCTTTTGAAGGTCCTGAGAAGCTTCTCGAGGTTTGGTTCGCTCCTAGTCCGACGACTCTGCCTCCTACTGCTCCTGTCAATGGTCTCAAGGCTGTTCCAGCTGATACCTGGGTTCCCATGCTTGATATGGTCAATTGCAAGGTCCTGTCTGTTCTTGAGAGTGAAATGATGGACGCCTATCTCCTCTCCGAGTCGAGCATGTTTGTCTTTCCTCACAAGATCATTCTCAAGACTTGCGGAACCACTACCCTTCTTCTCGGTCTCCAACGAATGCTTCACATCGCCGCCAAACATGGATTCCCATTCCACAATGCCAATTCGGCCGACGATATCCAAGCAGCAGCGACTCCATACCGAGTATTCTACAGTCGCAAAAACTTTCTCTTCCCCGAGAAGCAGCAGGGCCCCCACCGCAGCTGGAAGCAAGAGGTCAAGTATCTCGACGACATGTTCGACGGAGGTAGTGCCTATATGGTAGGCAAGATGAACGGCGACCACTGGTACCTGTACCTCACCTCACCCAACCAGCAAGCCCTCACGCCCCCTCGTACACCTGGTGAGGTCGAAGGCACCAAGATCCCCGTCGGGACGTCCTTCAATGGACTCCCGAGCAGTTACCACGACGAGACGCTCGAAATCCTCATGACGGATCTCGATCCGGAAAACGCCAAGCAGTTCTATCTGTCGCACGCGAGTGCGGTCGCCAGCGACAAGATGGCTGCAGAGGCCAAGGATGCACGCAAGGAAGCCATCAACAGCCTTGGAGGGCTTGCCGAGACTGTTGACGAGGTTGATGTTTTCGCGAATGAAGACGACACCATGCTCGACTCAATTGAGGCTCTGACCACTGAGGGTCACGCACTGGGAACAGTCGTCTCGGAGAGTTGCGGCCTCTCCAGCGTCTACCCAACTAGCAAGTATCCCGATGCGCGAGTCGACGCATACCTGTTCAGTCCCTGCGGCTTCTCGGCCAATGGCGTCGTCCCTCCTGAGGCTGGCAAGGGTGAGCATTACTTTACAGTTCACGTCACCCCGGAGCCTCAGTGTTCGTTTGCTTCATTCGAGACCAACGTCCCTGGTGGTCAGAGTGGACGTACCACGACTGAGATTATTGAGCATGTTGTAGACATCTTCAAGCCTGGTCGTTTCAGCGTCACTCTGTTTGAAGCAAAGGGTGCAGCTCAGAACCCATACTGCATGGGTGATGATGATTCCAACAATTGGGCTGCCAAGCGTCTTGTTGATCCTGTTCGGGGATACAGACGCATTGATCGTATTGTTCACGATTTTGAGGACTACGATCTTGTCTTTCGCTTTTACGAACGTGAAGGATGGGCCGGAACTAAGAGCGCTCGTGTTGGAGAGCCTGTTAGTCCAACCAAGTGATTACCTTTGCCTTGACATTTGGACACTCATTTTGGTCATTATCAGTGGACATCATTTTGTCAATTGGAGGATGCGATGGATACCTGTCATTTCCGTGCATAGCAAGATGTAACTTGGTCGTTCCTTGAAATAGTTCGCTCTTTGAGATGCTTTTGAGATGGCTTTTGAACATTATTTTGAATTGATCATTTTGCGACAACTTTTGCGACAGCACTGAAGATGCCCTGTAGTGATGATCAGAACCTAAAATTAGTGCATGCACGCTAAATTAAGCCTGTAGACTGTACCAGCCTACCCAGCTGTACCAAGAATGACAAAAGTCTGTGTAAAGTAAACTCTGTTGACAGTGCACTCTTGAGTCACAATTTTGTCCCCCAAACTCAGCCCAAACTCAGTCCGATAACGATAAGCCCCACGTGATCTCGACCCCGTCAAAAAATTCTTTGCTCAATCTCTCCAGCAAAGCTTCAGCACCACCAAACACCACAATCAACCACATCAACCGCCAAAATGCATCTCATGTACACCCTCGACGCTCAAGGCAACCGCCTGTACACCCTCAAGAAGGTCGCTCAAGGACAAGTCACCAAGTCCGCCCACCCCGCGCGCTTCTCCCCCGATGACAAGTGGTCGCGCCAGCGCGTTACTCTCAAGCGACGATTTGAGCTTCTCTTGACTCAGCAGAGTATGTCCTCTGTCATTTACTGTCACTTATCTTTACTGACTGACTGCAGAGGAACAATAAATCATCACGACGGGCGTTACGGTTCAGTTTGGGCGTTAGACTAAGGTCTCAATACAACTACTAGTGCTTCTTCTTCGAGTTTACATTTCGTCCTGCTCCAACGCGAATCTTTTGACCGCCTCCTGCACGATGTCCCGTTAATAAATCGGGCAAATAATCCTGATCCATAATATCCTTCTTCCTCTGACGTCTCTGCTCCTCTCCCGCTCGTGTAAACTCCTTCTGATCCTCCGCGAGGATGAGATTATTTCCCCATCCATTCTTTCCGCCCGCGTTCTTTGGAAGACGACCATTCGCAGACCCGTGAACAGGCTTGGGAACACTGTAGACATTTCCACGATTATTCCACTGAAAGTTCTTCTTGAGATGGATCTTGAAGTTGCCGTGCTCATCGGTCGAGCAGCTCACTCTGTTGAGAGTGGGTTGACCGCACGAAGGGCAGAATCGTTTGTCCATCTCTTTTGTGATCTTGAAGCAGCCGTGGCAGCGTAGAACCCAGTTCTTGAGATGTGTGATTCGTGCGAGGGATGGTGCGACGAGGTTGAGGTTCATTCGGAGAGCGACGTTTTGCATGGCGTAGTCGGATGTGAGGACTGCGGCTTGGAGGGTCTTTTGGACGGGCGCTGAGGGTGTCGCTCCAGTGTCTGCTGCTTGGTGCTTCTTGAGGTTTGAGGGTGTGATCCAGCCGCCTTCATCGTCGGAAGCGTCGCCGTCAGATGCCTCTTCAACTGCTTCGATTGTTTCGTCGGCCTTTTCGCCAGCTGCGGTCGCGGCAGGCTCTTCCGCTATTTCTGTGCCCTTTGACTCATCTTTAGACTCTGGCTCAGCGGTAGTCTCTGTGATAGGCTCTGCGACAGCATCCTTTGCCTCTGTAGACTGACTGGACTCTCCCGTAGGCTGCTCAACAGGGTTCTCGATCGTCAGGTTGTCAACAGCCTTCTCCAGAGTCTCAACCTTCTCAGCCTCAGCCTCAGTCTCATTCTCAGTCTTCGCCTCACCCTCAGCAGGCTTGTTTGGCTTCCCATTCAAACCCTTCTGACCAGGTGTCTTTCTCAATCTCCAATCACCTCCATTTCGCTCACACTCCAACTCATACCCCAGTGCCAAGACGTCAATATCAGGCTTGCTCAAAACAGCCAAATCTCCTGTTCTTCTCGCAAAGTCTCGGATGATCTTTACGCTCTCGGGGTTAGGCGACCGCAGGGTGATGAAAGGTAGAAGCGTCGTCTCTACTCGTGCTCGTGTGGCGGCATCTCGAATTTCGGAAATGATGCAGGGTAGTGTGTAGAGTTGTTCAGCTTTCGCTCGGAGTGTATTTGCGGGGGGGTCGTTCTTGATGAGAGGGCCTGTATCAAGTACAAGGCTGTGAATAGGCTTGTGAGCCGCTGCGTCTGAAGACATGATGATGGTTATCCAGTGTTTGGGGATTTAGATTGGCGATAATTTCTGTGGTGTTCATCGCGGGGCAAACTTTGGAATTTTTGGGAGATAAGAGATAAGATAAGATAAACATTTCAATGCACGTGCATTATTGTAATGTTTAGATTCATCAGGCTTAAGTTCATCAGGTTAAGTTCATCGGGCGGTCAAGTTCATCGGGCAAGGCTAAGCTCATCGAGGTTCCGTGCACAACGTGCATTATTAATTGTTGCTATTGAACTGATGTCGCCATTGCTTTACATGTTGCTGCGGAATTGATACCGCCATTTTATTTGTTGCTATGGAACTAGCATTTCTCATATTGCGCCATACCTATTGTCATAGACACTTGACACGAAGGGCGCTACACATTGTCCTGACAGTGACTCTTCACAGGGCGCAGTCGACATGCCAAGTTGGTGGATTAATAATGGAGAATGCCGTCAAAATTCACCGTCATGGTCTCGATGGGTCATCCGAGGAAAATAGTCTGGCCTCGCGTAAATCTGTGGCTTTTTTTGCTGTCTGTGACTCGAATTCTAGTCTAGGCGTGCTATTTGTGCCGGCGTCGGATTCAGCCGTAAGACGGGGAATAGATGATGAATCTGACAAATGTAAGATGAGAAACAAGTGCAAACTCAATGAGCGACAGAACAGCTGGAGTTTGACAACAGTAACAGTAGAGAATGAAGAGTCACAGCAGAGAAATTAAATGAAACAGTCACAGAAAAACTTTTATCACTCGATTTTTACGTACAAGACCCCGCTGTAATCCCCAGTGGACATCTACAGAACATCTCCAGTGGGTCCATCTCCAAATCTCCAATTCTGAGGCCCAAGATCAATACCTCTTCAAACTTATCAATCGGATAAACGGGTGTAAGCACGTCCTCGAAATGACGAAAAATAAGCTTAGCTCTACACGGCTTAAATTTCCGCTTAAAAATGACTACGCCATGATTTATTTCCAGGCCGGGGTCGGATCGGATGGCACCTTTTTTTTACATGCGCCCTACAACATGTCAACAAGCTAGGGATGGTATGGATGGATGGATCACTCAATGGGTCAATCACAACAGGGCGCAGAGGGACAGAGACAGAGATATAAATCCTGGGGGTCAGCTGAGTTGGATTTTGGTCAATAATTCTCATCACTGAGCTTCACTTGTTTCTCAAACTTGAGCATCTATCAGCTACAATGGCAGCCAAGGTTCCATCGTTTGTTGACGTTCAAGTCACAAAACTACCCAACACTCCTCCAGATTATGAACATCTCGGCATTCATCGAAACGGAAGCATTCATCCTTGGGGCTCAGCATATGCACTGGCCTCAACCCTGAAAGGAAAAATGACAAAGAAACCAGAAGTTCAAATCCTCATCAATGGCCACTTCAACTCCAAGGTGTACACCACCAATTCTGAAGTCTCTGGCGTCGTCAACATTACACCTGCTAGAAACACTCGCTACGATCGACTCGACATTTGCCTCGATGGAATCAGCGAGACGCGAAGGGATGGTCCTGACATGACACACATGACATCTCATCGATTCCTTCGCCTGGAGATGCCAATCGACGAGTATCCTACTGACGTCCTTGAAGCTGGCGTCACTTATACATTCCCCTTCATCTTCAACATCCCAGCCCATCTCTCCTCCAAAGCATGCACCCACAAGACCAACTCTGAAGATGTCTGGGAACGACACATGGCACTGCCTCCAACGCTCGGCGGCTGGGAAAAAGACGACATGGCACCTGACATGGCACGAGTAACATATAGCATCAAAGCCTATGTCCTCACGCGAGCCAAACAGGGATTCAACATTGCTCTAGGCAACTCGCATACCATCAACGTCATGCCGACGTCTTTCGAAGAGCCTCCTCTGAACATCACCGAGCGAGACGATTTATACAAGATTGAGAGGTCCAAGAAGGTCAAGAAGAACATCTTTTCTGCATCTCAGGGCAGAATCTCTGCAGTGGCGGCTCAACCAGCTGCAATTCATCTCACCAAGGAGGGCTACGAAGCTAGCGGCTCTTCAATTCCCATCAGTTTGACGTTCGAACCATCGGCCGCTGATGTGATTCCCCCACAATTCACATCTGCGTCTCTCAAGATTCAGTCTCATACTTGGTTCCGCGACCAACCAATGATGAACCTACCGACACAAGGATCTTCAATTGCAAACTTTGGTTATCCATTCTCTGTGTCCCTCCCAAAAGCCTCTCCCAAGGTCCAATGGACTCAGAATGTCGATATGGCAAGCACCAAAGATTCACCCGTCTTTCACACAGCTACAGTCGAAGTTCCCTTCAAACTGCCTACAGTTGATAAAATGTTTGTCCCTACATTTCACTCGTGCATTATTTCACGAGCATACACAGTCAAGGTCGTTTTGGAGGGCGATGTCAAGATTGACTTGACAGTTCCTGTTCAAGTGGTTATGGGAACACCCGATGTTTAGGAAACTTTCGTTAGTGTTGTTTGGGCTAGTTTGGCGTTTTCGGGATGCTCCAGTTTGACGAGAGATGAAAGATATCCAGGCGAGCATTATCCGGTAGAGTGAGATTTATTAATAGTAATTGTTTGTCATGATCCGTCCCAGGTTCCCCAGATCCACTGTGTAGCTGATGGAATGTGCCGTGTCCACAGTGCATGTCATGCCAAGATAGATGCAAGACATTGGGTTGGTCTGGGGTTAGATCACAGTTCGGTAGTGAGCGCAGTTGAAGTCATGATTCCTTGTAAGCATGGAGGTGGATGCACGTAACGCGTCGCGTTGGCAGGTCACGATTCGCGTCGCAATTAACCTAGATGCGACTCAACCAATTAAATGACGACGAAGAGCACACAATAGGACAAAGCCAGTCAGATTGCTACCAAAACCTCGCGGGGGAAGTCTCCGACTGCGGGAATGAGCCGCATCGAAGCCATCGCTGCCGATAGCGGCCGTTGGGATCTTCCATCAGCGGGAATAGTGACGATTGTTGGATGGAATTTAACCCCGGACTTTAGAACGTTGTTAAGCTGGCAGAGGTGCTAATTAAAAGCCGCAGTGCTGAATCGGAGTGTTGTGAAAGCATAGTGTAAGATGGTGGGTTAGATGAAGTCAGCTTACTACGTAACGAGCGTCACCGTCATATATTTACAGGCTAACGGTTATACGTGTTTGAGGCCAGCTCAACAGTCCAGGAGACTTAAGAGAAGCATTAATAACACAAACAGCAGTAAGACTTGCAAGAACACCCCATCAACAACTACTATGTACGCAAATGTCAAGGCTCATCGTGAGAAGCGATAAACAGGCTAAGCTACCCTACATCAGAGTCATACGTCAGAGTCAGGTGATCGACATTCCCATTACTATTCTCGTCCACCCTGCATAAACTAACTTTTTAGCCCAATTTCACCCGTTAACTACCGGCCCCAACGGAATAACTGTGACCTTGCTAGCCTCACTCAAAGTGATCCCAAACTCAAAACCCCAATCTCTCACGTACAATAAACCTATCCAAGTCTAGAACTCTCTCTCTCTCTCTTCCTCAGCTCCGTGCACTCGGGGTCGGCCGTTTACGGATGCCTTGACTCGGGGATTCCATTAGAAATATAAATCACATCACTGATCGCTCGTTTCAGTGGGCCAGCAACTCCACAGCATTACGAGAGAAAATACTTTCTCAGCCAATGCGGTCCGGCATGACCAATTGCTTCTGTTTCAATGACGGATTTTAATCTGGCATCTTGTGAGGTTATCAAGATAGGCCTGTTAGATAGGCGATGCTATGCATTGATCACTGTAGAATCCCGAATACCGAAGCCAGTGTTTCGCGGAGATGAAGACGCAGAGACAGAGCGAGTGAGTGACAGACTGACTAGAGCGTGATGGTCACTGAAAAGTCGCCTATTAATCAGGCACTACAGCGCGTGTTCATCGTATTAGCGGCTAGATCATCCCCCTAGGTCAAGTGACTTAACCGCGCCTCGATCACCAAGCCCGATCACCAAATACCTCAGTCCGAAACACGCTCAAGCCAGAATCCCACTTCCCATCGTACCATTAATTCCCATGCATTAAGCTCCTTCAAATCACATCAACATACGCTATCTCGAGGCCACGAAATAAAAAAGACTCAATGGTCAATGCTTGGCGCCCCCCTGCAAGCTTTTATCATTCCCCATACGCCCCAATCGCCACCCCTGACTAGTACACCTTCGAGAACATTTCGACGGGCGGCAGATTTTTTCCCGTCGAAATTCAGGCCAAGCCAAGCCGTTTTTGTCGCGTCAATTCGGCTGTGATATGTATGACACTCGTGCGATAAACAGCCACGGATCCGACTTGGCAGAGAAATGCCGGTCACAAGCCCGTACCTATTCCCGCCACGACTCCCGAATGTATGCTTCAGTGTCTACCGACTGCTCCGCATTCTCGATAATTCTCGTACGTAAAAGAACCCATTCTCTCCTCAACTTAATCTCTCCCCTTTGCGGAGTAATCTCTGGGGACAACAAACCCCGTCCTGTCTATTACCAAATTTTCATCATCACAACAGGACCGGGAGTTTTATTGACTAATGCAAACATGGCTGCAGCCAAGCAAGAGGCTCTGTTGCGATCCACTTTAGGTAATCGAAAGGTTTTTGGTGATCCACACGAGCTCGAGCCTCATGACACGGAGTTTCGGCACCGCGAGAAAGAAGCCTTTTGAGGAAACGAGTCCGTTTTGAACGAGTCTGGGGTCTGGGGTATTAGGTTCTGGTGAGGGAATTCGAGATGTAAGAGAAACAGGGTTCGTGGGTTTATGGTTCAGAATTCGTAGGTCGCCTCCGAAGAATGGTGGGACTATCTCGACCCACTGGTAAACTACAATGATCGGCCTCATTCTCGGTCTCTGCTTATCTGGTCTTTATAATGGACCTGTTCCCTCTCTTTCTGGTCCTCTTTCGTACTCTCTACTCATCTTTCACTAGTCATACACTTATACATATACTCATACACATACTTACATCACTTAACATATACTATACACACATACATACACAATGGACCAAATCAACACAGCCCAAACGGCTCCAACAGACACAAAAAAGAGCCGTCGAGAATCAGTACCAGACATGTTTGACCAGAGAGACGGCGAAGTCGCCGACATCAACGACATGGAGAAGCAAAAAGCCGCAGAAGGCAACGCACACTTCCACCGTCTCGGCTGGAAGCGATTGACAGTTGTCTTGATCGTCGAGGCCATTGCTCTCGGATGTCTATCTCTCCCCTCTGCCTTTGCCACCCTCGGCATGGTCGCTGGTGTTATTCTCACTGTCGGTCTTGGTTTCGTCGCCATCTACACATCGCACGTCGTTGGACAAGTCAAGCTTGCTTTTCCTGAGGTTTCTCATTATGCCGATGCTGGTAGACTCATGTTTGGCAAGTTTGGATACGAGGTTAGTGTTCCCAAATGCTCAATTGTCAATTGATGTACTGACTTGAACAGCTGGTTGGAGTCATGTTTGCTCTTCAGCTCATCTTCCTCGTGGGATCTCACTGTCTCACTGGAACAATCGCCTTCCTGAACCTCACCAACAATGGAGCATGCTCTGTCGTCTTTGGTGTCGTCTCTGCCATTATCCTCCTCATTGTCGCCATCCCTCCTTCATTCGCTGAAGTTGCTATCCTTGGCTACATCGACTTTGTCTCCATTGCCATCGCTGTCGGCATCACAATCATCGCAACTGGCATCCAAGCCGGTGACTCAGTAGGCGGCATGTCTTCTGTCGACTGGTCTGCTTGGCCCAAGGACAACCTTAGCTTCACCGACGCCTTCATCGCCATCACCAACATTGTTTTCGCCTACTCCTTTGCTGTCTGCCAGTTCAGCTTCATGGATGAGATGCATACTCCTCGTGACTATGTCAAGTCAATCTGGGCTCTTGGTCTGATTGAGATTGGTATCTATACCCTCACTGGCGCTCTCATCTATGCCTTTGTCGGTTCAGAGGTCAAGTCGCCTGCTCTTCTGTCTGCTGGTCCTACCATCTCCAAGATCGCCTTTGGTGTCGCTCTTCCCGTCATCTTCATCTCTGGATCTATCAACACCACAGTCGTCGCTCGTTATATCCACGGACGTATGTTCAAGAACTCAATCATCCGCTACATCAACACCAAGATGGGCTGGATCACTTGGTTGGCTCTTGTCACTGTCATCACAGTTGTGGCTTTCATCATTGCCGAGGCTATTCCCTTCTTCAATGATCTCTTGTCTATTTCTTCGTCCCTGTTCATTTCGGGCTTCACATTTTACTTCCCCTCTATTATGTGGTTCATGCTCATCCGAAAGGGACCTTGGCACTCAAAGGAGAACCTCCTTCTTTCCATTGCCAATGGACTCATTTTCATTATCGGCATGATTGTTCTCGTTGGCGGAACATATGCTTCTATTGACGACATTGTAAGTTTTCCTCTGCTCCAGCCTTCAAATGAACCTCGCTAACATTTCCAGATCCTCAAGTTCCGTCACGGCGAAGTCCGAGGTGTCTTTACTTGTGAACCCATTGCTTAAGCGAAGATGCAAAGTTAGCGATAGTAAATTATGAATAGTACAATATTATGACTCAGTTATTGGACCACGGAGTTGCCGGAATTGGATCATCATCAAATGGGACCGTGTTGATCAAATTTTCACTGTCAGATGTTACGTCACTTGATCTGCTGTAATTCTGCGCCGAATTGTGATTGGTGCGCAAATGTAATCGTTCGATTGGTCAATGGGACGATAAGATAAGTCTCGGCGAAAGATGCCTGATGCCGAGGGTCTTGGCGTCATCCATTTTGGCTCACAAGCTGTGACATGACTGACGACCAGTCATCTGGCTTTTCACTAGTGAAATCAGTGAACTAAGTGAGCAGTTCATTTCCAAGATGCATCACATGAAAGAGAGTGTCGGAAGTCACAATAGATCAGGACATGATTGAAGCAAACAAAGCAACGCCGTCAATTACTTCTATCTAACTCTATTAAACACCCCGATCCTGGCAGTACTTGTCAACCTCCTTCTTCAACTGAGCCTTCTTGGTAACAACATTATCCATAATCTTCTTGACTAGGATATAATCCTCATGAGTCAAAGATCCTCCACCAGTCCAAACCCCCTCCTCCAAAACAGCCCAAAGACCAGATCCCTTTGCAACCTCCTCCATCAGATCCATAACAGCAGTGAGCTGGTTAGGAAGCCAAGTAATGATCGGACTTCCACCTGTAGCTGTAGGATGAAGAGTGTGCTTGATGATGTACTCGCGGGTAAACATCCAGTGTCGCCATCGGAAGCTTCGAATGTGGTCGAGGACGCGAAGATATAGAACTGCGAGACCGTGATCGCCGGATTTGGTGAGGAAATCGCGGACTCCGACTTCGGATGCTGTTTCGCGGACATACTTGAGGAATGCGCGGTGAGGCTTGGGTCGATACTCTCTGAACTCGATGAGGATGTCTGTCAATGGGTTCTTGGGCATGGGGATCTCGCAGATGTGATCCAGTAGAGGAATGATGGCATCGTTGGCACCAGATTCTCCACGGAAGAATTGAGGCTTGTCGTCGTATTGACCCTCGTAGACAACACCATCAGGGAACATGGACTGCTTGGTGATGCCGTAGATGAAGGTTCGGTAGGTCATGTAGTCTTTGGGGAGGGATTGACTCCACATGCCCTCCATGTTTGTCTCGATGATCTGCATGGCATTGAGGATGAGTTCCAAGCTAGCCTTGGCTTCGGCGATCTTGGCAGTGCTGTTGTCCTTCTCAACAGCGGCCAGCAGATCAACAGCGCCTTCAATTAGACCGCCAGTTTGAGCGACCATGTGAATGTGGGTGAGGATGAAGCCGGCCTCTGAAGACTTGGGGTCAAGACCTTTCTCGAAAGCGCGAACGAGGCGGATGTTGTCGTAGTCATCGTGCCCTTGCTCAGGATGAACGAGCCAGTAGTTGTAGAGGGCATAAGAAGCGGCATAGGACATGAAAGCAGGGATGTCAAGACTAAGCCGGTCAGCGAGGTCAATTGATTCAGGGACGGATGACTTACATTTCGGCACACTTGACAAGAGGTCCAGCAATACACTTGGGGAGTGTCTGACGTCCAAGTCCATAACCACCATCATCACTCTTGCTATAAGTCTCCCAGCAAGGTTCAAGGAGATAAGAAGAAGCAATAAAGCTATAATCTCTAAAGGCAGCAGTAATAGCAGCCATATCTCTCTTGTCTGTCCCAGGAACAACGAGATTATCAATCTCAGAAGTCAAATCAGGGAGAGCTCCACTGTCAATCAGCGGTCCAAGAGCAAACGTCGCTAGCAATCCTGGAGTACCATCTTCCTTGAGGATAGGAATGTCATTAAGAAGGTTTGAAACAGGATCGAATTGAGAAGGAAGTTTCTTCAAAGGAAGTGAAAAGGGGAGATAGCCTGTTCGAGTTGTGATGGTGAAAGGATCTTCACCCTCTGGTAGTTCAGAGGGGTCCTTTCGGAGGTATGGGAAGAGGGTGTTTGCAGCAGACATTTTGTGATGATTGAATTGAATTGATGATCGATAATGAGTCTGGCAGACTCGCGCCTATATACATTGAGGCCGGAATTACTATCGTGGCCGGAAGACTTCCGGCCTTCGCCCTTTTTGAACAATGACAAGCAACCGATGATACCCTGACCGGTCGTGGCTTGATAGCTGCCAATCTAAGAGATAGTGTTGATAATGGTATCGTGGGGATTCCGAACTAACGGTACGCCCGGAGTTGGGTCCGTGTTGAATCCACCAAGTGTGAATCCACCAAGTTCTCTGGTGAATCCACATACCCCGCGATATCGATCCCTTCTAGAACTATCGAGTAAGCGTGTTTACGACTCGTACGCGCAGTTCACCGCAACTTGTTATCTCTTACCCAACAATAACTCCAACAAGCCCATGAAAGAATTCCAATAGATCACGAGCTCAGTGCAACATGTTCATATGATCAAAAATAGTTTGTTTCCCAAGTCTCGGCAATCAAAGATAGTGGCTGTGTGGAGAACCGCCTTGTCGTGACATCCGCCCTAGATTGACAAGCTAGTCAACGCCTTAATCTGACAAGCTGGGGTAACACGGGAGATAGAAGAGTAATTGACGTTTTATTGATAACATTCTGTACAGTGTCCAATGCTATCAAGGTGCGCCTTAGTTTGACATAAGATATAAGCGATTTCGGGATTGTTTTTATTGGTCAATTGAGTTGTTATCTTGCACGAGATGCCTGTAGGTCGGAGGGGATGAGAGATACTGAAGGGTCGGAGGCTTTGGTTTATGGGCTTCCGAAGTGGATGCCAAAGAAAGTTTGATTGTATCCATCCAGTACGAGAGATCTTGTGAGTGTCGGTCTCCCTTTAACCCAATGAGGGAGCCAAATCTTTACGTACAATGGGATGATTGCTTAACCTTCGACCAGCATCACGTATGTAGACGCGCATGTAATGATGAGAGAAATTCATTGAAAGAAGACAAGGCCGGATTGTAAGCAAGTAAATGAAGCTGACTAAATGGCAAACAACAAAACCGCAATGGACTGCCGCTCAACTGACATCTCTACGAGGAGCCTCGTCAAAGACCTTTCTCAATCTCTCATCCAACCATTTCACATCCTCCATATTCCCAGGTGGTCCACCAGCCCAATGCCCCCAGATAGACGGATAAACATCCAGACTCGCATTATCCCCCATGCACTTGACCTCATACTCCGAGTCCTCGGGCCTAAATCATTAGCACCAATCAACAGAACCATCAAGGATAACTCACGGAAAGTAGAGATCCGTCTTGCTAGGAAGAACCAAGATCCTCGCCTTGATCCCCTTCATCGCTTTCTCAAAGTCCCCACCATACGGCTCCTGCTTACTCACATCACCCGCCTGCCACGTCTGTAGCATAACGAGCAGATTCTCAGGGTCTTTACTAAGCGCCCACTTCTCCCAGAAATTCTTCATAAACTCTTCGAGATCAGCTGCGCCGTAATGCTTCTTGAACAATTCATGTCGGTAAAACGCTTGGGAGAATCCCCAGCCTGCATATCCTCTCCCAAAAGCTTTCAAACCGACTTCTTTCTCCTTCTCAGTCCATTTTCTGTCTGTTGTTTCAACACGTCCTTGGATACTTCCCGCAGACGTGCATCCCTTGGCAGCTAAGAGCGCCGACTTGACGCCCTCGAGAAAGACCTGGTTGTGAAGAGACGTCTTGGCTGATCCGCAGAATGGAACACAAATGTCCATAAAATCAGGATACTGCGTAGCCCATTGAAATGTCTGCGCCGCGCCCATAGACCAACCCAAAACAGCCCGTAGATGCTTCACCCCAAGATGATCCATCAATTGATGCTGAGCCTTGACGTTGTCATAGAAGGAAACATCAGGAAATGGACTAATATCCGAGTTTGACGGGCTCGTAGATTGTCCATTCCCAAAAAGAGCCGTTATAATGATATAGTACTTCTCCGGATTGAGAGTCTTGTCTTTCCCAATAAGCCACTCATTATCGGATATCGCACCCGAGAACCAAGAAGGATAAAGAACAGCAGGAAGTCCAGCGTCCCCAAAAGTCTTGTACGCAATTACCGCATTTGGCAAAACCTTGCCATTCTGAAGCTCAAAGTCTCCCAGAGAAAAAGTCTTGACGTCCATGATTGTTAGTGGTCTCCTCGGTTTGTGGTCCCCTCATCTGCCGAGGACACCACCATCTCATATACCAATCTCGATACGGGCTGCAGTACAGTGTCCAGACTGTACCAATGTCATCCTAATCGCGGGGTTTCGCCCTTGGGTGACAATGCAGCCACCTGCTTTATCAGGAATGTCACAAGACGAGCTTATCATTCTTATCTCGTGCGGAGATGAGATGCGGAGGCGTGCGGCGAGATAGTCCTTATCTATCAACTACACTATCACTATAATTACTGAGAAAGAGACTTATTTAAGACATTCCTGATAATGTACTGAGATATTCATAATATTGACTTTTAATAACTCCCACAATGCCTGGCAAGATCCGTACAGCTCAATCCGTGTCGTTTGACATACCCGCCTCGGAGCAACCCCATCTCCACAACAGATGGCATCCAGATGGTATGTCCCTCCAATTGACTCAATTGACAGATCGCTAATTTGTAGTCCCGAGTATTGCAACCGTTGAACCCGGCGAGACAGTCAAGATAGAATGTCTCGACTGGACAGGCGGTCAAATCGGCAACAATGACAGCGCAGACGATGTTCGCGATGTCGACCTAACTAAAATCCACTATCTCACCGGCCCATTCGACATCAAAGGCAGTCAACCCGGCGATCTCCTCGTCGTCAACATAACTGACGTCCAACCCTTTGACCATTCACCCTGGGGCTTCACCGGAATCTTCGCCAAAGACAACGGCGGCGGTTTTCTAGACGAACACTACCCCACCGCCGCAAAAGCAATCTGGGACTTTGACGGCGTCTACTGCTCAAGCCGTCATATTCCCGGCGTACGCTTCCCCGGGCTGATCCACCCCGGAATTCTAGGCTGTGCCCCATCTGCCGAGATTCTCGCAGAGTGGAACCGTCGTGAGGCAGAGCTCGTTTCGTCAATGGCTGATTCTACAAAGATTGTGGCTCAGCCGCCGAATGAGATTAATGCGCACGGTGGAAAAGCGACGGGTGATGTTTTGGCAAAGATTGCGAGGGAGGGAGCGAGGACTATACCAGGTCGACCTGAACATGGAGGAAATTGCGATATTAACAATATTTCCCGTGGATCTACGACGTATCTTCCTGTTCATGTTGAGGGAGCCAAGTTTTCTGTTGGAGATCTTCACTTTAGCCAGGGTGATGGTGAGATTAGTTTCTGCGGTGCTATTGAAATGGTGAGTCTGACACATTGAGTCATTCACATTGACAACTGCTGACAGTTTAGGCTGGCATCATCACAATCAAGTTCGATCTCATCAAAGGCGGCATGAAATCGCGTGGCCTCAAGAGTCCAGTCTACAGACCAGGCGACATGGGCCCTGCCTTTAGTCCTTCCCGCTACCTAATCTTTGAAGGCTTCTCCGTCGACGAGAACGGAAAGCAGCATTTCATGGATGCTACCATAGCTTACAGACAATCATGTCTCCGCGCAATCGAATACCTCAAACAATTCGGTACGTCGCCTTCATTAACATAAAACTCTACTGACAATGCAGGCTACTCTGGCGAGCAAATCTACCTCTTACTCTCCTGCGCACCCATCCGCGGCGCCATCGCAGGAATAGTCGACATTCCCAACGCCTGCACAACACTCGGCATACCGATGGACATTTTCGACTTTGACATTTCTATTGAGAGCGAGCCTGTTGCTCGAGATTTGGGTGCTTGTCCTGTATCTAAGTAGGAAGTCCAACGTCTCTTTTAAACTCTTGCAGCCACTCTGCGTTGTCAACGGGGGTTTGGTTCCAAGGATCGTCGCTGATCTGTTAGTCAATGAACTTTACATATTGGGAAACGTACTCATCGTATAAAATCCATCGTGCTTGGTACTTAAGTTCGTCGTCGCTGGGGATATGCCGGTTGGGATTGTTGGGAGACATTGTCGTCATGACGAAGCGTGAGAGTTCGCGTTTTAGTCGACGATAGCTGTTGTTGTCGTTGATAAAGAATGGTGTTGCTGTTCGTACTTTGTCCCGTATCAATGCCCTTGACTCTGGCGTGCTGTGCATTGAGATTGCTGGTATTTCCGGTACTCCTTCAGGAGACAAAGACCGATTCTCAACCCAAGGCTGCAACATATCCAGCTCCATCGAAGCATCCAATGGCACAGCTGTATCTGTTTGACCCCATAGAAAGTAAGAATCATTTACAGACTCATTCGCCAACGCCACAAGAGTCTCGGCCCTCTGTCGGAATGGTTCCAGCCAGACCGTCGAACTCCAAACAAGCCTCATTAAAAAGTCCAAAAACCTCCTCGACGGATGCGACGACGCTGTCTCTGTCAGATTCAAAACATTGCACGCCTCTTGTTGGAGTTCAGAATCCGTTGGGAAATGCCCCATGGACGTATGAGCAGTCATGTACTGCTGCAGCGCCGCCTCCAGCTCGCAATTCTCAAAGATATTTCCCTTTCCGTTAATCTTCAATTGACTCAATCGTCCTTCTGCTAATTGCTTTGTTGGTCGAAGTTTAGCTTGGTTGGCGATCTCAGCTGACATGAAGATGTCCCATAGCCAGGACGGGGATAGCGACGCTGGATTTGGAGAGGATATTTCTGCGCCGAGGATCACAGAACATGCTTCAAAGTGAAGCTCAGGATCTGGTGGCATTATATACTGATGCCGATTCCGCATGTAGTACTCTAGTTCGAGTTTGATGAGTTCGTATGCGCTTGTGGGTGTATCTGCAGGACCTCTTGTAGCTGCGAATGGAAGAGGAGAGTTTCGTTCGTAGTGAATGAGGTCTAGTTAAGTTAGCAACGATCTCAACACAATTTGTTGACTTACAAGGAGGCATGGCGTTGTCAATCCTCTCAATGACCTTCCCCTCAAACCCCCAGTCACCCTTCCAATGCTCCATGGTGCTCCCAGCTTTGAAATGGTCCGCCAGATGATCAACCCTGCTGGCCCAGGTCGTAAGATTGATACCACAGAATCCACATCTCGATTTGATCTCTTGCGTCATGACTTTCCAATCATCCATCGGCCATTTGAGAAACTTGGACATGTGAACGAGTCTCAAATGCTGCTGCAAATGGTCTTTCCGATGATATGTCCGCTCTTCAATAGGTCGCTCGATGCATGCACTCTGATTATGTCCGTCAAGATGCGTCTTGTCGGGGTTCTTGACGCCACAGAATACACAAAGAAGCCCCTCTTCTGGATGTATCGCCGTCGGACCATTCGGTGAACAAACCCAATTCTCAAGCGACAAATGAAGAGACTTTTCATGACGCTGCCAATCGTATTTCGTCTTGAACGTCTCCGTACAGAAGGTACACTGATATGTATTCTGCGCTTGGAGGAGATTCGTCCTCACTTCCTTTCTCATCTTTGTTCGTCTTCTTCGACTGTGCCGTTTGAAAATGTCAAAAGACGTCGACGACTGTTTTGAATGAGCAGAACTATAAGACCCAGAGTCGTGACTCGACACTGACGTTCCTCTACTGCTGATTGAAGACCCATGACTTCGTGATCTTCCCTGTCGCGTTGAGAAAGCAGCAACAGCTCGTGAGATATCATCAACAGTCGCAGCCTCATGTTCCGGTGGTGAATTCGCCCATCGCTGCAGCGGATTCATATGCTCGAACGGCGCAGGAGTCGCCCGTCGCCGCGGTGTATCAATCGGCGTGTGATGGCCTGAAGAGTTCCCCGAATCATCATTCCGAAACATTGGCGACGTCGGCCGCGATAAATGAACCTTTGCTCTCCGTCTCGCATTGGCAAACCAATTTGTAACCTGCTGTCTATTCAGACTCGTCTGCTCTTGAAGATCCTGTATATCTTGGATGGTAGGATACGGATGCCTTTCATGCGCGGCGAACCAATTCCTCAGAATCTTGACAGACTCGGAGGAAAAGCGATTACCGATTTTTGGAGGAGCCGTTGAGGTCTGCAGAATGCCAGGGGAGATGGTCTCAGGCTCTGCAGCATTTTGAAAGTCTGCAAAGTCGATAAACAGATGATCCGTTGGGTCTTGTTCTGCCATGGTGTTGATGGAATTTGGAGGTCATGGGGTTACGATAAGTTTACGGCGAAGTCTCGGACATGTCCAGAAAGGGCGGATCCACATTTTAGTCTTGATTGATGAGTCAGGATTGGTCGGCCCAGTTAAAGCAGTGAAAGTTCATGATTTGCGAATTGGGGATAGTGAGACTGGCTGTTGGTCCTGAGGCATGTTTAGCTAGTGTTGTATCGGCTAAGACAAAGAAACGATGGACACGATCTGCTGGCAGGGTTCATGAGATCATTCCCAAAAGAGCCTCGTCATGCTCAGTCCGTGCGGTAGATGCGGAGGTGCGGCACTATGAACCGGTGGGGGTGCCTATCAAGTCTCAACCGACTTGAACTTGGACAAGCAGAATACAAGAACTAAGTATTTCTCGTTTAATAGAGAGAGTATGGTTAAGGCTTTATATGTCATTGCCGACTTCCGTGTCTATATGCCTCACCCAGTTAGTGCACCCAATTCCGTGAAGTGGATCAGCGATGATGTGCTTTGATCCGAAATCACATCTACGATAACAACGATATCGGAGATTCAATCAAAAATTGATAGAAAATCAACAGCAAACTTTCACTGTCATTCCCTTAAGCCAAGCGCGTCAAAATGACCAGAATTAACGCGACAGAGACGACTCCTTTGATACCGGAGATACCTCCCGAGGTCTCGGATGTTGAGAGGAATAATGCCGACGAGCCGAAAACATATAGCCATGCGTTTATCGCAAGGGTAGTTGTCGCGTTACTCATTGGTACGTCTTCCAGCCATTGGAGGTCCAAGCTAATTGTTCAGGCATCTTTACTTCCAACGCCGATGGCTCTTTGGTGCTGGCAACTCACCCAGTAATTGCATCCGAGTTTGGCAAGCTTCAGGATTCGAGTTGGCTGTTTATCAGCTTCATGTTGGCTAGTGCGGCATCGCAGACGATTGTACGTGAACTCGTTCTGGGGAGAGTTGGGCTAATTGTGTAGTATGGGAAATTGAGTGATATCTTTGGACGAAAGACAATATTGATCTTTTGCTATGGGCTGTTTGCTGTTGGATGGTGAGTGACCGCACCCGACCTGGTCTTATTTGAATCGCTGGTTAACAATTTCAGTGCCCTCGTGTAAGTCTTTGCCTGTCAATAGAGTCTCGTTCTAACAACTTCAGAGGCGCTGGCCAGTCAATGTGGCAAGTCATCTTGGGTCGCGTAATTTCTGGCTCTGGGGCTGCCGGTATGACTACAATGGCATCAGTCATTATAACTGGTACGCCTCTTTATCCTCTATCCCTTCAAAGCTGACCATCAGAACTCGCACCTCTCCGAGAAGTAGCCTCATGGCAAAGCTACATGAACGTCATCGCCACTGTTGGTCGCAGCATCGGCGGCCCACTCGGAGGCTTCCTCGCTGATACTATCGGCTGGAGATGGTGAGTCTATCGCTCATTCAACAGCTCATACTGACAGAATAGGTCATTCCTTGGACAATCGCCAATCTTTGCTGTATCCATGATCATCGCCGCCATCCTCCTCCCCTCTACAACACAAACTGAGGGCGCAACATTGGAGCGCATCAAGAGGATTGACGCACTCGGAGCTCTTTTGCTGGGCGGTTCTGTTCTCGCTTTCATGGTACCTCTTGAAATTGGCGGCCAGAAGATTCCTTGGAGTCATCCTCTCGTGCCAATTCTCGCTGGCGCTGGTGTGATTCTCTCACTTGCCTTTGTACTCGTTGAGTCACGCTGGGCAAAAGAGCCAATCTTCCCTCTTCGTTTGCTTCGAAGTGGCGATGTCACAAAGACGTATCTTGTTGCGTTTGGTCAAGCAGGTGCGCAGCTTGGAGTAAGTCGCCCAGTATCGTAGGCAGCCAAGGCTAACCGATCAGATGATGTATACTGTGCCCATTTACTTCCAGGTTACTCAGCGTGTGTCGAGCACAGTTGCAGGCGCTCACTTATTCCCTGCAGTCATCGGAAACACAGTCGGAGGCATAGCAACAGGTTTGATCATCAAGAGGACCGGCCGGTACAAGGCACTCATCATCTTCTCGGCCATCTCATCGATCACGAGCTACACTCTGATGCTGCTGCGTTGGCACGGACAGACCAATTGGCTGGAGTCACTCTACGTCTTCCCAGGGTACGCGTCCTTCTCTTTTGACTTTTCACGCTAACTTCTCAGGGGCCTGGGAATGGGCATCGCCCAAAGTGCAGCCTTTATCGCTCTCCAAGCTTCTATTGATCCCAAAGACAAGGCAGCAGCTTCTTCTGGCATCTTCCTTGCTGTGACTTTGGGTTCAGTAGTTGGCATGGCTGGTACAAGCGCAGCCATTCAAGGCCTTCTTAAACACGACATCCAGAAGAACCTCAGTGATCTCGGAAAGTCTCAACACTTTATCGACGGAGTGAGTCATTTCACTAGTTTGGTGAAGTTTGCTAAGTTTCTAGGTTATTCGAAAAGCTGCCGAGAGTGTCTCTTACATCGACGAAGCTTCTGAGCCTGTTCGAAAGGTACTAATTGAAGGTTATATCAGAGGAATCGAGTATGGTCACGGTAAGTAGATATCTCATTGGCGGGAGTTGACTAACGAACTAGGACTTTCTATTCTCTTCTCCGGAATCACGCTTGTCACGGCTTTGTTTCTCAAAGAGCGTAAACTTTGATGAGAGTTGGCCTGCAGAAAGCGTTGGCGAAAAGCGATAGACCTCTTGGTGCACGGAAGTGGCATGGAAAAGGGACAAAGTTAGGAAACCTTCTGACATGTTTGAGGGTATATCCATTGTAGGCTTTTGCATGAGTGGGAGTTCATATGTTGTCCCCTCTAAAACCAAAGTACATTTCGTAATAGTATTTGATCTGATTTGTTGGAAATATAAGCCAAAGTCTATCTTCAAACCTCAAATCAATTGACCAGAGATGAAACCGAGGGAAAAATAAGGTAACAGACAGCCGTGCTCTCATATGGCAAATAGCCTTTCTGAACGGACTGGTAAACAGTATCAGCAGAACAAACCGCTTGGCCATGTTTCTGTTGAACACTGCACGCTTCTACACCGTGAAACTGAGTCACTTACCTAAACTCACGACCTTGCCACTGTGAACAGGAAGTTAATCAGTAAAGGGTATTTCTACCTATAAATAGAGTGCGTCTTCCATGTTCATCTGGTTTTATATATTTCCTCTAAACATCTCCCAGACACTCTGTACTGTTCACTCACATTTGTTCGTTATCTACAGCAGACCATTCTGACCCTTAGTCTTCACTCTGCACTCAACATTATATCTTGCCCTCCTTAGTCATACCAGCACAGCGTAGGATCACACACGCTAGCTGATTGATACTCCGAGCTTACAACATCGCATCGCATAAGCCTTCAATTCTCTCATCTTTCAGTCAGCAACCATCAAGATATCATCTCACATCTACTATACCAACCACACACTGCTCCGGCAAATACGACTAGACACCTCTTCTCTTTGGAACCAGTCTCAATAATACTCCCGCAAAGAAGATGTCTTATGAACCGACTAGCCTCATGGCTACCGACTCTGAGGAGCTAAACCAGCCACAAACTCCAAACATGACACCAGAGCAAGAACATAATACACGCGTCATGGCTTGCGATATCCAGCGCTTTTATGCCTGCGTCCAACGGGAAAAGCATGTCTTCCGCAGGTGGTTCTCCCATTATGAGATCAACATGGCAAAGTTTCTCGAACCTCACTGCACCTTGTTCAAGAATGAACGAAACTGGCCAGAGAACTGGCAAGACAATGAGCGCGATCTCATCAACGACCTCGAGACCTTCCGACACATGGCAAAGCTGCTCTTGCAGCAGTGGACTCGACGTGTAGCTGGTCAAATCCTCGGTGCCCGAAAAACGGCTCTCAGCAAACTATTCACGCCCGAGGACTTTTCTCTCGCAGCCAAGCTTGAGCCCAACCCCTCGCTGGACGGCCCCCTGGACTGGACGCAGAGTGAAATGGCGTTTGACAAAAGTCTGTCCAAGTTCCGATTCCTGGCAAACGACATGTTGCAGGGGATGAAAGGCGGACCGACCATGGAGAGACCTGGTCATCCCTTCACGAGAATACAGGGGTTTGAGGTACTGAACTTGATGATCAAGAATGCGGAGGTTCTTCAGAATGAAGATGAGGAGGAAGATCTGTGGGACGATGAGATTGTCCCATTCCATGGGTTCTACTAGAGACGAGCAGGGCTACTGGATGCATGGCGGCGTTACTGTTTTAACTTGTTGTGTCTAAGGTTGACTTGTTTTTATGCAATTTGATGGAGATCTGTTGTCTTAAAAGAGTCGACAGACTGGGTACACTTAATAACAAATTGGCATTTTGCTTTGCTTTTTTAAATTTAATTCCTAAATAAAATGGAAGAGTGTTAGGTGGTTGCTGGTAGTACACAAAATGAGACAAGGAATTTCCTCAAGTAATTCTTTTATCTAACTGGACTAGGCCATCATCTTCTGAATTGATCTAGTACCTTGAGCGTCACCCTTTCAACTGAGAGAGGTCATATCCGTTCAAGATAGCAGGTCATCTCATGTCAAACCCTCATGCACTTCGGGGGAAATACTCGCTCAGCTAGCATACAGTAACAAGGCGAATCCCTGTCAGCAAATCAAATGGCGGCAAATCAGGCAGAATCCCCGCATTTCGAGGCTGACGGCCCACACGTGACTCTCTTGCGGAGTCTGTGAGGCTGCCTAAGATGCCTGAGACAATCGAGATTGGAGTATGTAACACAAAGGGAGAATCATAAATATCTCAGCTTCTCCATTTCATCACTCTGAGATTATCAATTATCAATACCAACAACTAACTCCCCTCTCCAGCTTACGCACGCTGCATATGACATCATGTCAGCATCTCCAGAATTCACCCTCTTTCACAAATTCCCCCCCGAGCTCAAACTCGAGATCCTAAACCTCTGCACCAGAAACGACCTAGTCTGCCTCTCATTAACCAGCTCTGACATGCGAAATATGGTCACACCACTCATCCCCAGCAAACCCGATCTCACCTGGGTCGATCAACTCGGTCCAACACCTGGCGTCCCTCGAGAATGCCGAGATCCGTATCACAACAACATTCCCCGCCGGCCAAATTGCGACGGCGCAAGAGATCAACAAGTCGTCTACTTCCCGGCAGGCCATCGCTCCAGATGCCATACATACAACGGCAGAGTCTGCTACAGATGTCGAGTGTACCCAATTGATCACCCAGTCTGCGACGTTCCATACTGCAAGAAGCATTGCGCGTGTATTTCATGTCCTTTGTTTATGAGATTGCGGGGTTGGATGGGTGATCGAAAGTACTGTGCGGAGTGCAACCAATTCACCACTCGAACAAAGAGGAACAGCGGAAGATGTACGTATGTTATCTCGTCTCTAACAATATCTAATTATAGTAGGCACTCACGGGCGGAAAAAGGTGCGAAAAACACCAAACAACCATTGGAGTCGTAGCAAAGGATTATCCTATGGAAATCGCTGGTGGAGAAAATGGGGTACGCATGGGATTGACCACGAGGCATACCAACCCAAAGACAGCGGAAGACGAAACGCAAGAGTCGTCTAACCGCGTTGTTACTCCAAGCGAGATCCTATTTACTCTTTTGATGTATACCAAGACGCTAGACGGGAGCCTCCACCATTGAGCGGCGTGCTCGGGACGTTTGGCATAGCCAAGAAAGGATCATGGCGCCATGGTATCTAATTGGACGGTGACGATTTAATAATTTCCTGCTTGTTGCCATTGTATACTTTGATGCGTTGATATGTGCTGACGCCAAGTAGTGAACCGCATCAGTTGCCAAGATATGCCGAGATTTGTTCCTGCTGTGCAATGCAGGATTGAGATAAACGTGATGAGTTGTTTATATAAAGGATTTCCCCTGAATCTTTCCTTGACATCCAGATTTTGTTACTCATCAAAGATACGACATGAACACTCTACGCCAAATGCTCCCTCAGATATGGTTTCAAGGCTACAAACGGGTTGAATCCAGCAGCAGTCTTGAAGATGCTGTCATCCCCGAGAACGGTTCAGGCCTACAACTCTTCGCAAGACGCCTTCTCCGTCTTCCCCTAAAGACAATGACAATCCTCATCGGCACTCTCCTCATCTTCCCCGGCCTATTAGCACTCACCTCCCTCAAGGTACGGTGAGAAAACAGCCCCCAACGCCAATACTAACTGAACCAGGGCCGCGCATTCTTGGCCGGAAAGATTACGACTGGCCAAGCCTATGAGACTTATCCTCTAGACATTGCCAAGCTTCCTTCAAAGGATCGACGGCTTAGCATAGTCCTCCCTGCCAATAACCCAGACCACGATTTATGCAAAGTAATTACGAGTGCGTTGGCGTTGGGGTATCCAGCCCCGGCGATTGTGAATTGGGGTAAGACGTATAATAAGTCCAAGGGTTGGAAGGGAGGGTCTCATCTTGCGAAGATCACTGGTACTCTGGAGTATCTCGATAGGGTTTCGACGCCTGACACTTCGGAAGAAAATAGACTCGAGGAGGATGATATCGTTGTTCTGACGGATTCGTATGATGTTTGGTTTCAGCTCCCGCCAGAGGTCCTCCTCAAACGATATCACGAAGCAAACCGTCAAGCCAACCAACGACTGGCGTCACAATGGAGCGCTCGGGGCAAGCCTCCAATGGAACAAACAATCATCGTATCAGCTCAGAAGAAATGCTTTCCCCCTTCGTCATCAGGCTCAGTCCTCCACTGCGATCAGCTCCCCGAAAGCCCAGCTCGAAAAGACCTCTACGGACCAAATACCGACAAAGACCCCAACGTATTTCACGATGTACGACCGAAATATCTCAATAGCGGGAGCATGATTGGTCCGGTTGGCGATATGAGAAGGTACTTTCGTCGAGTTCATGAGCAAATGCAGAGAGGCCTGGTTAACGGCAAAGATTTATACAGCGATCAAGGAATATTCGGCGAGATCTTTGCGGAACAAGAAGTCTGGCGTCGCTGGCTTCGCAAGAATATCGTGTCTCAAAAGGACAAGAGCTTCGACGTTATGCATAGCGACTTCGAGTATCATGTCGGACTGGATTATTCGCAGAATCTGTTCATTCCGACCGTTTTTGAGGAACAAGACGGCGAAATCATTGCGCTGAATAACGAGACTGGTATCGCTGAAAAGTCAGTGTCTCTCGGCATCGAGCCGAGACTTGATGGTGTACCAGATGATATCCAATCTTCTACAAACCCACTGAATATGCACTTATTCCAAGGTCCAGCAGACTGGGGAGATATGCCCGTGTATGCCGATTTCTACTCCACAGCCATTCCCGTCGTCGTTCATCACAACGCGCATAAAGATGGAGCAAAGAAACGTCGCTATCTCTGGTGGGATCGGATCTGGTTCTTTCCATATCTTCGCCAACTCATCAAGTCTCAGCTGGATGTCGTCGAAGCAGAGCCATTACTGGAGATTGCCGTCAACGGGGAGCGATTGGTGTACTGGGAGTCGCGGTCAAATGTCACTCAGAAGAAGCCGAGAACGTTTATCATCGATTCGGGGGAGGTTAGCATCGTGGAGCGTGAGCTTGGGTATGTTTGTCGTGCAAAGACGGACGAGGCGGAGGCGAAGAAGCCATGGTACGATGAAGTATTTCGGGATGGACAGGGAGAGCTGTAGATATCGGCCATTGCGGACTGGTAGTGACCTAATTGAGCTTATCGATTCCTTGCTTCGAGAAGAATAGTCATCGCTTGATTCAAGTAATCCTGGATGTTGATGTGCTTGTCGATTCAAAGGGCTTCATGTAGCCAAGTGACCATGATCAAAACGCCTCTCCACCTGGCACCTTCAGTGAGCCACCCATGATTGGATAGCCTCGAAGACATAGGAGAAGTGAGACGGGGGACAAGTCGCCTTTATATAGACCTCTCGCGAGACGCTAGTTTCAGATCTACCCGTTGGCTCGAGCCGGGGGGGGGCCAACTAAGCAAGCTTAGTTGGGCACAATACCCTGAGACACGTACAAAAGGGTGAGACAGGCGGAGCTGATAAGATAAGAG
>JABSSZ010000300.1:0-24799 GCA_013755755.1 Fusarium sp. NRRL 25184
GATTATTTTTCGACCCACCTGGCCACTTAGCTTACACCTTACATCACGACAAAATACAAGTTGAGTCTCTAGTTGCCGAGCATATATGCCAAGTTGTCGATTGCCGAATAAGCCGCTCTCACCAATTGAAGTTGAAGGTGAGTATGGGTAAGTCAGAGGGTCAGTGGAGACTGACTACATATATCCACGAAGATATGCGATACTCGTAAGCTTCTCAGGTCAAAGCCATCCCATGCCGGCCCGGTATCGCCGACTGACTCGAAATACGGCTTGGCTGAGAAAAGTTGGTGTTCATGACAGCCTCTACGTGGGGAAACAAGACATCATGCTCGAGTTTGTGTAGTAGATACTTTCTGTCAAGCGTGATACTCTCAGGATACTTTCTTCTTACTTGAAACGTACCTTGTAAGGATTGCTTAGATATCTAAATCTTAACATCATCTATGCCGTGATCAGTTTACTGTCCAGATATAGATGTTTAATATAAAACACCACTGTCATCTAATATGCTTGATCTTGCATCGGATATTTTATTTCCGCCAAGTGTCGGCCTTAATCATGATGTCAGGCACGGTGCATTATGGCACGCTTCTCCATATCAGACAACCAGGCTCATTAAAATTCATTGAAAGGAAACCATGCGTTACTGGGTTGGGATCCATGTCACGAACAACTGGCAAGTTCATAAATCATAGACACAATACAACACACATCATCTGCGGTTTGGGAACATCAACAAAAAATTGCAAGCAATCCTAAAAATATCATATCGCCTGTACTAACCTCTTGGTAAGAAGTTGAGCTCTTCAAACTTCTCAATACTATCATGCACTGTCCATGTCTCCATCAAGCCACGAACAAAGATGGTCACACAATCATGCTCGCAGTTTCAGACTCTTTCAGCCTCCCCAACCTCTTATATACGAACAAGCCGCTGATCTCTGAGCCTCTCGCCGCCACATCAAAAGAACCCCGAGATTCTTAGACTACTGCCTCGGCCTTGACCGTCAATAGTACGAGTTTGCAGCCAGCCGTGAACTCGTAATATCTCGTGGCCGCAAGTAATGAGGCCGGCTTCATATAACGGAGGAACCTTTGGCCTATCATTTAGTCAAGGCATATTCTGAGCTTGAGGCTTGATTCGATTGACCTTTTGGTCTCGCTGCATCAACAACTCCTGGGCTCGGGCATCAATATTCCCGTCTTCAGTGCTTCCAGCTTCGCCCTGCACCAATAGCCATACAGACGCCTCTTTTTATCACCACTTCTCAGCCGTCATACTCTGGCTCATCGTAACGGGCTGTACAATTCCACAACCTAGGTAGGATCATGGGTGTTGAATCTCGGTTGAGCCAATGTGGCCAGACAAGACTGCCTGACTGGATGGGTTCAATCTTTTTTTTTTTTCTTTTTCTTTCGGGCGCAGTTCTCGGTGAATTCTACCTGCATGGTTGCTCATCGCTCTTGCATGACTTCTTCTAATACGCCATCCATGAAGGAATGTCCCGAGATACTGTTGAACTTTGTCCGCACCTGCCTGCCTGTACCTTGGATAGGTGAGTAAGGTAAGGTAAATAAATACCTTAGGCAGGTTTGCCCATTGATTGTGACCTCCTGCCAGTTTCCCGGCCTGTCCCTCTGTGAGTTCTGATGCTGTGAACTCTACTTTGATGTTTGGTCTATCCATTCATGACATCTTCCTCATCATTCATCATCACAGCCATGTTTGGACAACTCGTCTGAAGCCGCTTTTTTGGTGTAGTTGGGTTTTCTTGGAACCAGCACTTTGTTAATTTCTTGGGACTTCCACCTCGTCGCTCTCTGTTCATCATGGCTCTCGTGAACCCTTCAGCCTTGCCCGATGTTTCTCGTAGCATCCCTAGTTCAAGACATTTCAGTTGGACAGCCGGCTTTCCGTATATATCACGATTTGAGTCCCACGACAGCCTCCGCAGATTATATGACATTCATTTGCCGTCGAGATTGGATGAAATTCGCCTTGATGATATCAATACATTCACAACCTTGAATTGCACCACCCAGCATGCGAGTTCTGAAAGAGCAACTACCATACGCACGAGGCCTTCTTGTTCGCAGATACAAGTCGAAACTATTCAAGAGGTCCCATGCAACGAACATCTCGCTAAGAATGCCAAGCCTCGGAGGCCTTTCTCTAGGTGGATGAGATCATTGCATCGTCGAGTGAGTCAAAGAGCCCACGGAGAAGTTTGGTCCCCAGATACTGGATGGGAAGATCTCGAGTGCAGTGGAACTTATCAGCGGTCAATTCGTCGCAGACTCAGTCGGCGGCTCTCGTCTTCGGGGTCTTCGCTTGGTTTCATCGAAGCAGTTCAAAGTGCTAGTATCAGCATTGCTAGTGCCAGTGCCATCTCGCGCTCGCACCGGCATCATCGCCTTTCACATTGCCGGTCACGGACTGAGCGAAGCAGTCGAGCTTCTCTGTCTGCCCCAAGGTTTTCTGAGGACAGTATTCCGTTCGAAAAGGTCAGCATTGATGTTGCTGCCGTCCAGCGTTCTCTGCGGCGTCGGCAGATCATCGAGGAGCTCATCAATACGGAGGAAAGTTATATTGGTGACATTCGTTTCCTTATTCATGTAAGTTCAGCCCGGCACTACTGTTAGGCCAACTGACAGCAAATAGACCTACATCAACCTGCTCGCCGCTCTCCCAACTTTACCTGAGCGGCTACGCTCGTCTATCAACCACAACCTCGATCAAATCCTTCAGCTCCACGAAGAAATACTCGGCGAACTACATAGAGTAGTTCCAGATTCTGAGTACAGCCAAGCTGATCATCTTATCATATCCTCCTCAAAATCAAACAATCCCAAAACTGGACATCGCCGATGGTCAAGTTTGGATATGGTCCCAGGCGATCAAGGCAGCCTCCAGTTACTAGAAAAGGAGCCTGGTGTGTTGTCTGAGCCTCAGGTAGCAGCAGATGTGGCCAAGATTTTCAGTAAGAGGGTAAGTTGCCGTCTTGCAGCTCAATGCATGATAGGTACTGACGTGTTGCATCTAGATGCATCGGTTCTTCATGTATAAGGAATATGGTGCGAAGTATGAGATGATGATCAAAGACGCCACTTCAGCTCTGGAAAACCTCCCCGAATGGGAGTTACATCAGAAAGGGCTTGAGGCTTTCGCGTTCACTATGGAGTCATCGACATCGTCCGATAGCAGAAAGGCTCTAACCATAGGTGATCTTCTTGTTAAGGTATGCTCCTCTCATCATATCTGCTTCACTGTCTGACATGTCAGCGTCAGCCTATTCAAAGAATCTGCAAATACCCCCTTTTGTTTGCAGAGCTACTAAGGTGCACCCCAGTCATCGACTGTCCAAACTCTCACATGGAAGTTGAAACTACACTAATGAGGCTCCGGGAGGCCACAGCTGAGATCAATCGCTCAACTGAGGATAACTTGATGAAAGGCATCCTTGAAAAGACCTGGCTATTGCAAGATCGTATCGTGTTTCCAAACAGGGTATTCTTCATACGTATTCACTTATTGAATCTTTGCTAACCATATACGAGAGACTCGATGCGCATTCCAAAAATCAGGTTCGTTCGTTTGGGCACATTCAGTTGTGTGGAGTCTTGCATGTATGCTGGCAGTCACCGGCCGGCGTTGAAGGTCAGTATATGATCTGCTTGCTCTACAAAGACGTCCTTTGTCTGGCCTCTGGAGGAAAGTTCGATCCTATTTACACGATTCTTGCCTGCATTGATGTACATTGTTCAGCTGTTGAAGATGCTGACAATGGGCGCGGTAAGACATGTCATATATAACCGAGACTGGAACTAACATATCTTGTAGGCTTGCAATGCCACCTAGCTCCCTTCTCTTGGAAGCTTGTTTTCGAGAGCGATCATCAACTTTACGAGGTCGTAATGACGGCTTGTACGTCAAGGGAAGAGAACGAATGGCGAACCCGGCTGCAGCAACCTCTGTGTCTTGAGCCTGTTGGTAGATCACCTGGTCTTCAAATATTTCTCTCTCTTGACATTCAAAGTCTAGGCACTGTGTTTGGACGGCCTGGTATGTTCACACTGCCCAAATGACGAAAAGACTAGATCATACTGAACAGCGGTAGGAAGTATCGCTAGGAGCCTGTCGACGCATCAGGCATCCGTGGGAAGCTCCGAGTCATCCCTGTGCCATGTCATTCTCAAGAATACAAGTACCATGAAATCTAGTAGTGGTACCAGCTCCGGAGCTGGCCTCCATCGTTCACAG
The DNA here is from genome assembly GCA_013755755.1 of Fusarium sp. NRRL 25184. Classification (NCBI taxonomy): domain Eukaryota; kingdom Fungi; phylum Ascomycota; class Sordariomycetes; order Hypocreales; family Nectriaceae; genus Fusarium; species Fusarium sp. NRRL 25184. The sequence continues at coordinate 4,262 of JABSSZ010000300.1, forward strand.
TCTTTGTTGTCAACAAAAGTCAGGACGCCAGTCCTGGTACCGTCTCGAAGTGAAAGAGCGCGGCTGGAGGTGCTTCTCTCAGACGTCTGGAGTCAAGATGTCCTTCCCCTTCCTAGCATGACGAACATTGCGCGGAATGAGCAGATGATCAGGCGGTCAGCATCAACCGTGATGAGAAAGTTGAGTGTATCCAGCATGACGAAGAGGTCAGGAAGCTTGTCACGCAGAATGATCGAGGACCCATTGAGCGAAGACCAGACCCGCCAGACCAGTTTTTCAAGCGATAGTGGCTTTGACATCTTTGACAAGGCTGGTCGTGAGGAAAGTTCACACTCCTACACAAGTAAAGGCTCAGCGCCCCCAGAGACTCGAGAGCTCAGCGAGGAGGATTATCATGTATCGGACATGTCTCCGAGGCTGGAGCTCACGCAGATATCTGAACTCGAACCTCTTGATTTGATTCAGATTATTTCAGACAAGCAACTGCAAAGAGAGGCAGAAAACACACTAGCTCTACAAGACTGTGTGACAAACAGGCTCCAGATCAATTCTCCTCAAAATGGTTCCAGAACAGCAACACACTCTCTGGCGAAGGAGAACCTGTCTCGCTTGGCTGATGCCACCGCCGTTCAGAGCACTGATGTTCCATGGATGAAGGAGAAAGGCTCGAAAAATGGAAAGAAGTGCACAGGCATTCGCAGATTCTTTCGGTGAGAAACTGCTATGAGGGCATTGGTTTGCTATGACGTTTTATACATCTCTAGTAAAGCTGTGCTGTATTATCAGTTCAAAGATGATGGGAAACTAGGCCTTGGATTTTATTATTAGCATCACTAAGGTACCTAATAAGGTGCTGATGTCCAACTAGTCGATCGTTACGTTACTTTGGTAAGCTTATGTAGTCTAACTCGGTGGTTTCTGAATAGCACTTTAAAGGCTGGGGGAGTCTTGTCTAGTATCAATTGTTTGGTTTCAAACCCCAGTTTCCTCGAGTTTGATGGAATGTGATAATCATGCCTTACTTGATAATGCAATAATGCACATGTCATGAAATTGAATCCTCGGCATCATGCATCAAGCCAATGCCCCCTAAAGAGAAACAGACCAAGACAGCAATAATAGGGAATAAGATTATGGCTTGCCAAGGCAATGAGAAAGAAGATGATTTGTTCCTAACGTGGAAGACGGGAGAACAACACGGGATCCGCTGCAACTTGGCCAATCCCTTAAAAGGAGATCATTGTAGGCTGGCGCGAGGAGCACGCGATCGGTCGACATGACAGCCCAAAAGGCACATAAGCTTACGGAGTAGGTATTTTTGCTTCCTCGTGCTCAAAATACGGTGACGTATGCGGTGGATTCAAGCATGCAGGAACGTGAAGAAGCAAGACGAACAACTTCGAGCCTGGCAAGCAAACGGGAATTTGCTGCTCCATTGGCTGTGTTAAAGCTATAGTGGGGCATGTTCCGCCTAAGGGCCTTGAGAGCCCCGCGATGCAGTACGTACCAACCCACTTAACCGCCTTGGGAGAGCACAGCTATGACGTATGACGTAGTAGGTAGGTAGCTTCTCAACAGCAAGCTAAGGTACATTCGTCACTGCTCCTCACATTGAGCTTCCTTTTAAGCCTTTGAATGCACCACACTTTCTCACTTCTCTTTCTTCTCCTCATCTTCATCTTCATCCTTCAATCCAGCTTCGATAAACAGTTATCAACAACTCCGCCTAGTGACTCTCACTCTAATCGTTTGACGACTCTTCATCACCAATACAACTACTACCACTTCCCTTACTCAATAAGCAATCACAATGGCTCGCGGCGAGACTCAGCAGACTAAGGTCCACTACAAGGGCAGCGACGACTTCATCATCTTCATTGATGATGTTGAGACCTACCAGAAGTGGAAGAGCGACAAGAGCATTCCTCTTGCTCACTTCATTTCTTCCTTCAAGATCTTCCTGACACACAAGTAAGCCAAGCCACCCCCGCTTGGCATCTCCTCTTTTCGCTTCCATCTCGTGGCTAGCATGGAAATGGAAGTCCTGCGTCATGTATTCTGCCATAGTCTGTCCAGCTTTGGCCTGCCAGATATCTGGCATTTGATCATGGCTTCAGCTTCCCTTCACCAGCCATCACCAAAACATTGTTCAATTCCATAACACATAAGCTAACTTTCCAATAGCCAAGGAGCTCAGGGAAGTCTCGATGCTGCTTCGAAGGCCGCTCTTGAGAACGAGTTTGGTACCTCCGTCGACGATGATGTCATCAAACAGATTCTTGAGAAGGGCGACACCCAGACCGTAGAGGTAAGATCCTTCCTATGAAACATTCCTACCTATCCGCGTGACTAACATGGTTGTATAGTTCCCCGAGCGTCAAGGTCCCAAGAACGACAGCAAGGGTCCTATGATCTCCCACTAGAAGAAACAACATTCTACACGATGTACCAGACAGCAGGCGTTTGGGGGGTCCGCCATATTTTTGGGCGTTCAATTGCTACGGAAGCGCTCATGTTGCAGTGAGCGGTGCTATCGGTGAACAACCAAGACTCATCTGAAATGGTTGATGAAGTTGTCACCAGGCAGTCAGCTTGAGCCACAATCATGTTGACAGCTGATTGAATCAGCTAGTATCTGATGCTCTGAGAGATGAGCAGTTTTATGATAGTGCCTGATGAATTTCAACTAGCCTTAGGAATTGCAATGCGTTCGCTTCGCGATCTAACTCACACACACCTTGCCCAAAATCGGGTGACTTTGAAATTAATGTCGACTTACGGTAGCACTTTGTGATGCTGACAACAACGGAAATGATTAGTCTCGCACTCTCTAATCCATGAACTACCCTCGGGAGGTAATAAAGCTTCTGATGCTAAAATCAATAGGTCTAAAGATCTACTAAAATATAAACTTATATCAGTCTTTTTATCACTTAGGATAATGGTCCTAAGTTCTCTTGCCTCCCCGTGACTACGTCGATGCTTGGATAGCAAGTCGGTCTAGTAAAATCACAAGTAATCAAGCAAGTTACCCATCCGACTTATCACCGAATAAACCCATTTCACTAGCTATGATTTAGAACATAGCAGTCTATCTTGTCATCTGCCATTTCACTACTTGCTTTAAATTTGACTAAGTTCTGTTCGGTTTTCCCTAGCATTGATACTGCAATAAAAATATTGCCTTTTTTCAATATCTCTTTTTTATTCATTCTATCATCTTTAGACCATACTTCATGCCATGTGCTGTGGCATTCACATGTGGACCTAAGGAATAAGCTAGCTGAGGTATTATCCAAAAGAACGCTATTAGACAAGGGGTGTTTCGAAGTATCAGCCAATACCACCACTTGGCAAAATCCACAAACATATCCGGTTTCGACATATTTAATAAAAGACTCTTAGTGGTTTCTACTATGTTTTGAATCACCAAGCTGGGTTACCCTTTCGGCTTGGCTCAATACGCTTGGATGTAGGTATCCAAGGAAGCAACGAGAAACAGACATGGAACATTTGAAGACATTTTGGTAGTATTAGATCTATATTTCGGGTGCTCTTGGCTCCAGGGATTGTAGCAGACTCTCACCGGAAGTCCTCAAGCCCGTGAAGACCGCGCAACTCGACCGGTTCCTCGTCTCCCGATTGCACGACGTTCCTCTGGAAACGGCCGTAAACATTATATCCCTCTTCAATGGTATCCTCATCTACCAACACCTCCACGCTGATCATGCAAATGGAAATGGAAATACAAACACAAACGCAATGCTAGAAGTGAAATCTCCTTGGTGCAGGATGAGTCGTACACAAGCAGTACTGATGGTCTGATGGTCGTATATCATGAAAAATCGCCAAACGCCGCAAAAGGGTATATGTGTAACAGTGTCTCTTTGTAAAAGTTGGAGGTTTAGATATGGCGTTCAATTAAGAAGTCATGCTATACCCCGTTCTGTATTTTGTAGTATTATACATCCATCATGGCAAGCTGCGACTATGCACGCGTAACGCCGCCACTGCGTCCACGATTAGGAAGAGTCCAGGGTTTTGCGCAGATCATCTAGAAATTCAATGTTAGTCACAGGTAGATTTATCAAGGCTTGTGGTTGCCACTAACCTCGCCTTCGCTGTAGCCCCAGAAGTACACGACCATGCCGATGAGGTAGTAGATAGCGGCGTTTGTGCCTTGGTAGATAAGAGCAGCACTGAGTGCTGTGAGAGGAAGGATGGCAAGTCGGAATTCTAGCGAGCGGTGGAGAGCTGAGCCGGCGACGAAGTTGAGAGGCCATTCGAGAGCTAGCATGGCCAGCCCCAAGAGGAGATTTATTATCTGTAAAGCCGGTACGGGTCTTACTGCGCCATCTAGGGTGCGCGTAAGGAAGTCCCAGAAGATCTTGGGCCAAAAGAAGCACTCTATGGCAGCCACAATCTGATCTGTAAGATATTGTAAGTAAAGGAACGGTCGGTCCAAGTCCTGGTCAACTTACAAGCTGCGGCGCTCAAGATGATGAGACGGGCCCAGTGATTCTTGATGAGTTTTCCCATAGTGAATGGGTGTTGATTGTCAAGCCCAGATTAAGTTGCCCTTCTCTTGTTCCCAAAACGTTTCTCTTTCCTTGCGGATAGTAACCAGTCTCGTTTTACCTCGTCGAACTTGTCGTCTATTCGTACAGTACCCAAACACTGCTGCCAATAGTCCTTTTTCGGTGTGATATTACAGACCGGCCAGCGGCGATACGGTATAAAAGAGCGAACGAAAAGAACAACGAAAGTATTAAAACGAACAGTAACTCTGTCAGGCCAGCAGACAGAAAGAAGCGAATGGTGAGAGAAGAAGAACAGTGGGCGAGTGGCGGATGATATCGAGGAAGAGACGAGACCCTTGAAGGATAAGCCAATGTGTTAAGGTCGTCAATCCCGACGGTTGAGGCTGAGCCGAGAGCGAGGTGGATAAGGATAGAGCGGATGCTCGAGATTTGAGACGTTGGCGTCGGGCGAAAGGTTTAAGGACGATTATGAAGCCGATGTTGTCGCGGAAGTTGGTTGGCACATCCACACACTCGACTGTATGGTCTATAATCGTGGCAAGCACACGCGCGACATTGTATAGTATTTTCGGTATGGTTATCCTGGGGAGAGACGGTGGCTGTATCGTAAGGCTGATTCTGTCTCATCCAGGAGCGGCTTCTTCCTTTCCCGATGTTATTGTAGTCGCAAGAATGTATGACCAGTCGAGGTGATACTCAGGAGTCTTCTGAGACGTTACAAGAGACACAGATTTCAAGATGGACCGGGGATTCTGAGGGGAGGCTGCAAGTTGCAGTGGAGGGCAGCCTGAGACTTTTAAGAAAAGGCCAAGAAAAGAACCAGGACAGCCAAAATGCGCCTCTTTCTTGGTATGAAAATCTAGGCCAATGCAATACATTCATGTACAAATGAACCAGGGTCTACATGGACCGTCGGGCCACGAGCCACGCCATTTCTCGGGGCCATCTTCACGTACTCGCCTCAGGATATAGAAGCGCCTGGCAGTACGTGGGTGACTCTGAAGACTGGTGGTGCAACGGAAAGTGGAAAGGCGGAGAGAAGAGAGCCAGGATGTGAAGTTATGCGATGCAGCGGCTCGTCACACAGACCGACGTCCATCATCTTGGAGCTAAAGCGGGTGCAAGCAGCTCTGAGATACCATGATTGGCCGTTCCCACGGCTGGTGTGGTCAAACATCGATAAACTCATATGTCGCAGTGGTGTGAAGGCTGGTAATTGGTGATGACCTCGGCGGTTAGATGCAGAGCACAAGCCAATGAGCATGCTTAGCGGCCATGTGGGAGAAGAAGGGAAGCGGGTAGAGAGAAGATGTGACAGGGATTGAGTGATGTCGCGCGAAGCTAAAAGGAAGCCCTGGACAGCCAGTTAAACAACTCAACTTTGAAAAGAGCCAAGAGAATACAATTACTTCGTCGTTCCCTTAGATGAGCCACATGTCAACGAGAGACTCTTCCACCTATCTCTCAGTCGACAGCCATCAGTAGCCAATTTCTTGTTTTGATCTCGAGTCTCTCTCATGAGACATAGGAGGATACCACATGAAGCAGATGCTGGGACAGCCGACGTTGCGGTGTTTTGACTTGCTGTTGGACCCCTGACCCCTGGCCCACCACTTCTTTAATCCCTGTTCACTTAAACGCTGCATGTGGTGTTCTTTTTTTAATACCACGATGCTTTGTGCCACTCGGAACGCTCATTGTGGCAACTTGCCCTGTCGAGCAGTTGTTGGGTGAAGAGGATCTGGGGAAGATCTGGTGTTGGTCATCGTCAAAAGCATGTTGGTTGTCATTATAAGACATTGCGCCCCCATATTAAAGCGCTTCTCGAAACAGGATTGCTTCATTTGTTCAGAGAGATCCCGAATCTTTGGATCAAGCGGTTGCGATCCGCTTCCTTAACCTATCCCTCGGGACCGATCAGAATACGTCCAACAGCTCTTGCTACCATCCATCATCTGATGTGGATCGCACCACTTCTACCTTTTGTTTCTTGACCATCACCTTGAGCTAGTGCCGGTTATCACTCTTCTCATACCACCTCAGAGTAGCGGCTTGGTCATTTTTCCCTCACCGTATCAACCAAGACCACAAGCCGTGACTTGCCCCCAAACATGCAAGCGAATGTATCGGCTCGTCCGATAGTGCGTGATAACCGAGCCTGAGGCCTACCATGAGCATAGGTAGTGAGGCCGATCCACACTGCCGCTAACTAGCTCGGCGGTTGCAGGATCGCTATAATTGGTTCAGCTTCCACCAGCTAGGTCAGCCGCATCTGCATCACTCCGTTGCCTGGTGGATACTTGTTCTATCACCTACATTAGTAGACTACCCTGTCTCAACAACGGCGAACGAGTTCAGCGACGTAGATATGGAGAACCCGTAACTTCTTTTTGCTATAGACCCTTTCGAAATGATTGCGAGTGGTCGAATATGCACTTCATTAAGCTTGCATGTATCATCGATCATCCCTGTACTTTTGCTCGGATGCCTGTCATGACTTGAACAACACCACTCTGCACCGTAGGCTATGACCCAGAATACTAGGCGGATGATGGATCTAACCGACATTCTTTGCGAGATCTTGTTCTGCACTGAACCATTATCATGCCATTATACATAACACATTCCCAGTCTTCGGTAAGCAGACTTGTCGTTGCCGCCCCGTATCTCGAAAACAGGACCAACTATCTGGCATATCACACATTGTGTGCATCTGTTACTCCTGGTTGCTTGCGGACGTGGGGCGGGCCATTGGAGAGAAACGAGACGACTCGCTCACCATCGCTATCTCCTAGGTATTCGCAGATTGTAGCTCGGCCGCCTGGGCTGGAGTAGAGGTCGGCGAAGCCTCTAAACCCGGAGGTGATTCCGGTCAGGATGTTGACCTGGTTTCTTGAAAGAGGTTTGCCTTCGACGCACCAGCATACCAAGTTCTCATGAGTTGCCTGTTGCTCAGTATTGACAGCTGAATTCTTCCTAATGCAATTCTGCCTGAGAGATTCAAGGCAGTCGGCAAAATCTTGGGTCGTAGAAATGGGAATCATAGGGATGGGACAATCTGAGCAAAGCATCCTATAGAGTAGGTCAGCAGGTAATAGGCAAGCCAGTGATGTGAATGCATACTCAATTTGCAGCCGAGAAAAAGACTCCATGGGCTTGTAACCATCCAAAAGCAATATCACAGCATTATTCTCTCCCCCGTTCATGAGCGACAGTCTTGCCATGCGCGCCTGTCCCTTAGGAGACTGGAGCTCAGACAATGACGAGACAATTGCTCTGAAGGTAGCGGGTGGGCTGTTGGAAACGGGAACCGGAAATGTGATATCACAAGCCTCCAAGTTACTTTCTAGGGACGCTAGTGTGAGTGCATGTGTGATAATACCTAATAGCAAACAGGTCACATCGATAACCAACCTTTCCATGTTGACAAGGTTGTTGTTAGCGAATGAACGGCCTGTGCCCATTCTCTTCGCTTCCGTAAGGATGAACAAAACATGATCAGTCAAGTTTGAGGTGCAAGTCCCCAAGAGTAATGGTTGCCCAGAAGATCGCGCGGGGCCGAGAATGGTTTATTGAAGAGGATGTGGATGAATGGAGCCGTGATGTCAGTCAATGTAGTCTTTGGAACTTACGAATTTATCACGCTGGGGGATTGGAGACATATTTCAAAGAAGGTAGGCGAGGCAGCTGAGTAGTACCTACCTTACCTACCTTGTACTTGGGAAAGGAAGAGCAACCAACGGAGATGGACAGCACGAGAATTTAGCTTGCGTAAATCTCGGCGTTTATCATCTTCAACACAACGGTTGAATTATTTCATGTCAAGGCTCTCTTTTTCAAGAGTGAGCTTTATATCACCAGTTGGTGACACGGAGGCTGTCAATACCTCTGGCTCCGTACTGAGAAGCCAAGGTACGGATGGGGGCTTTTGAATTGCAATTTACAAAGCAAAAGAGGATATCTATCTATCTGCTAGCCACTTATATACCGTAAGAAGGAAATCCTGTTGTTAGTGAGTATCGATTCAATCAACACACTAGTTTCACTCTGTGTAAGTGTTATGGGTGGAATAAGTTAAGTAACCAATCGGAGCTCTATAAGCTTCTCACCCCTGATCTACCTGGCTTGTCCCTATGTCAGCACGGAATATCACGGCTCCGGAAGAGACGGCATCGACTGTCCTCGAAATATCCAATTACCATAATGACGTACTTACTTTTGATATCATCAGTGAGTCTTCGAATCAACTTTGCCCTTGCACTTCAAAACGAGCCGTTCTCCGCTGTACTGTGCGCTCTGTTGACGTGTAGTCAGCATTCGAGCTTCAATTGACTCTCCGCCACAGAAGCCCCACCAGCGATCAAATATCCGATCTACGACACAGCTTAGCAAGCAGCTCTCAACACTGGAGCCAAGAGTTCCTAAACCACCACCAGCCATGGTTCCGCTTCCGCTATTCAAGCTTGCATCTCTGCTTGTGAGGCATGTCTCAAAATATGGCGCCGTATGAACTATCCCCTGTTGCAACTGGACCAGGCACTGACAGCTCCTCAGAATCACATCAAAGCTCAGGCACACGATCACCCCCGGTTCCGAGCGTTCGCTGCCCGATACGGACAATACATGCATCAATTGAACATGAGGATGTCAGTCGCATTGTTACGGAACCCAGACGCTGAACGAAGAGCAAAAGAAAAGGCCGAAGCACCAACGGTCAAGACCGAAGAGCAGCAGAAACGAGACGATCAGCTTAAACAGAAGCAGGCTCCCGAACTCCCCAAGAAGAGCATACCGTTCCAAAACATCTGGAGACGCAAGTTCAGGCCACTTCCCGAGAACAAAGCGGTTGATCTGTTCGCCGATGTCATTGGAGATGCATTTATCCTCTCGGTAGCCATCGCCTTAATTGTCTACGAAACCTGGAAGTCGTCACAGAAGCCCGACATGAACAAATTGCGGATAGAAGAACTGGATCGGAAACTTGAAGAGCTGAAGAAGAGGGAAGACGAGCTAGAAGAGGCGGAAAAGAAGCACAAGGAAAGTTATGAACGCTTGGAGGAGACACTGCGCCAGTTGAGGGATCCCAAGACAAATCAATTGCTAGTCCCGACGTTACAAGTATCATAACACTCAAAACGACCAGCGACCAAATTAGGTGTGCCCGGAAACCCTCTGCAAGCAGGGAAGCCAACCAGATGGAAACGCGAGCACTTTTCAAACCTCGAGATACTAAGGAGACTCGCCCATAGACAGCTGAAATATCGGACAATGCATGGCTGGTACTTGGTAATTATGCACCCTTTTGTTTCTTATCATATTAAAGCCTCTTCTCCACTATAGACTTAGATATTCATGACTTACGATGTAAGATAACCACTCATAATAAGAGTACGAAAATTACCTGCCAATTGACCGCTTTATTTCAGCAAATCTACCTACGCGGGAGAACCCCATTTCTGGACAGCAGAAGGTGATAGAACAGGCTATCTAACTAATTTTAACTGGCTTAATATTATATGGCTAGGCACTAACATGGATTTATTGACAAAATATTACCGGGACATCCTTTCTTGCCTCCACTATGCTATCTAATAACCCCCCCCTCCCGCTATGGTAGGCCAAACGCTAGCCTTGTCGTTCTAGGATTGAAATTCCTTGATTGGCTAGCCAGAGGCACAGAAGAGGTAGGGTGTTATTTGATTGGACGATTCCACGACCCACTACAGCTCTGTGGTTGCCAGCGGCAACAGCCTGCTAAGAAAGTACACAAACCACCAGTCGCGGCAACTGATGACTTCTCTCCATCTTTCTTCGCTCAGCGTCGCTCGTCGGTTTCTTGCTCTCACAAATACTAACCCATAGCATCGGGCGATAGCATCTCAGTTTTCAGCATTGTTTAAAATCCTTGCTTTTACTGCACGAATAGGCGACTTTCTTTCATTCGTCTTGCATGTAGACGTCGCGAGTCTCGTGAGTTCTGCCCACTGGTTCCACTGAATCACCATCTCGTCCACTCTACATAAAACCGTTGGACACGCACTCGATTCTTTCATCCCATGTTCACTTCGGTGTTGCTAACTTTTTATCTCAGTCCGATACTTGCGACCCTTCAACGCGGTTGCCGACCCTTTAGCCCGCTCGCCTCTTTGGTAACGGCCGTCCATAAACTCGTTGAACTTTCGCTTCGCAATATCTGAGCTTTTTATTAGCTATGGCTCATAGGCTAGCGCCCCGAGGCGGCGTCGATCTCGAGGCCTTGTCCCCTAGGGATGCCAACGCCCAGCGAGTACCCAAAGTGACCGATATCAAAACAAAGACGGCCGCCCAACTCAAGGCCGCCAAGGAGAAGGAACACCCTCCACCTCCGCCTACAGAGGTCCCCGAGCCTCCAAGCACCGATCGACCTGATGGAGCAACGTATCAAGTCGGTAAACTGCTCGGAAAGGGTGGCTTCGCAGTCTGCTACAGTGGCCAACTATTGCCCACAAAGCAGCGATTTGCTCTGAAGATTGTCAAGAGCCACATGCCTCCTAAAATGGAACAAAAGGTTTGTGACAGATAGAAGACACATTGGCACACGTCTAACGCGTTTCAGTTCCAAACCGAGCTTCAGATTCACTCAAAGATGAAGCACAAAAACATCGTTCAATTCTTACGAGCTTTTTCATACGAAAAATGCACATATCTGATTCTCGAATTGTGTCCGAACGGCTCTCTCATGGATATGGTGAAGCGAAGGAAAGGTCTCACTGAGCCCGAAGTCCGCTTTTACTCGGTTCAGATCGCTGGCGCCATCAAGTACATGCACAACAAGGGCATCATTCACCGTGACCTGAAGATGGGCAACATCTTCCTCGACTCTCAGATGAATGCGAAGATCGGTGATTTTGGTCTTGCCGCTCTGTTGGTGACTGGTCGCGATATGCACACCATCCGTCGCACAACTTTGTGCGGAACACCCAATTACATTGCTCCCGAGATTCTGGAGAAAGGAAAGAAGGGGCATGACCACATGGTTGATATCTGGAGCCTGGGCATCATCATGTACGCCATGTTCACATCGAAGCCGCCGTTTCAATCCTCGACCACAGACGAAATTTACCGCCGAGCTCGAGAGAGGGATTATGATTGGCCATCGGCGGAAACATCACGAAGATACATCAGCCAAGAAGCTAAGGAACTAGTTGCCACGATGCTTCAAGATGCTGAAAGTCGACCGGAACCGGAGGCCATTATCCAACACCCCTTTTTCACCTGTGGCTATATGCCTACCGAAGCAGAAATGAGCTCGCGCCTGAGAGAAGTACCCCCAGATCGTGAGGAATTTTACGCCACTCGAATGAGCAGTGCTTTACAAGCACAATCATACAGGAACTTCAAGGACATGTGTCGAGAGTGTGGCATCGGCCCTTACGCCCCCGTTCAGGTCGTTCACACTCAGACGTGGAAGGAGATGGCCGCTGAGGAGAAGGCTGGATTGACACCTATGATCCCTCTCGAAGAAGGAATTGTCTACAGACCATTTGAAGAGTGGCTGAAGGAGCAGCAGCAGATAAAGGCTAGGTACACAGCATCTCTGGCTGCACAGGCAAGTATGTCTACCGAAGACCCTTTGTCGGCGACTCAACGAGCACCGGCAGGCCTGCTTCGACAGCCTCCTCAGAGTTTTGCTGCACAGCAGAGAATGCAACATAGGCCAGCAGGCACTTCGGTATCTACAAAACCCCGCTCAGCACCCGAAGCAACTCTTTCGGCTTCCCAGAGCTTACGTACAAGAACACGAAAGGAACTGCCTCGAGAAGCTCCTCCTAGGGAAACTGTTGAGTCTGTTGGCAAGAGCCTGCGAACTTCGACTCGATCAGCACCTCCGGCAAGGGCAGCGTCTCAGCAACCTGTAGAGCGACAGCTTTCTGAACGACCTTCGCTCGACCGTCAAGCATCTGCTCCTGCCACCACAGCCCCTCCTGCGCCAGCTGCACCCCCTAAGAAGGGCATTACCGGCATGCGGCCTGCAACACTGTTCAGCGCCTCCGAGCGGCAAGATAGAATCTCCGGAACGAAGCCCGACATGGTTTTGGATCGTCTGCATCGTCTTCAGAACGAACTTGAACGAGCTCTGAACTCGAGGACGATGGCTATAATATCATCTAAGACTGCTGCGCCACCGCATCCACATGTGGTTGTCAAATGGGTTGACTACACCAACAAATTCGGCCTTGGATATATCCTAAATGACGGTAGTGTTGGCTGCATTCTTCGAGATATCCCAACCACGGAAAACGGCAAGCCCGCCTTGCTTCCGCCGGCTGGGGTATTCATTCGCGGTGCCGAGAGACATATTGTTCGTGGTAAGGACGAGACATACGAAGATAGGGTGCAGCCTCTCCCAATGACAGAACCCATCAAGTTCTTCGAGAATAATGGCGAAGCTGGCCTTTCGGAGGTAGTTGTCTCTCCTGAGCAATTTCGAGTGGCTGTGAAAGAAGATGGGACTGCAGGCAAGATGCAGCCCGGTAGGGACATCTTCCAGCATCGGAAGCGCGAGAGAATTATTCTCTGGAAGAAATTTGCTAACTACATGATTGCTTTTGGACGGGACGATTTCGTGCCGGTTGAAGAGACCGACCCGGCTGGTGCCATGTCTCCTGGACAGAAGGGCACAGTAGCTGAGCTCGTCACATTTTACCAGCGATTCGGAGATGTTGGTTGCTGGGTCTTCTGTGATGGCCATCTTCAAGTACGTGACTAGATCTGGGCGATTTCGGCATCAAGCTAACCTGTACAGTTCAATTTCCCCGATCATACAAAGATCGTAATCGATCATACAGGGACCTGGTGTCACTTCTGGCATCTCCCTCAAGACGCTGCCGAGAGACTTGCAGCCACTGGCACTATCGGCGCCGCTGCACTTGATGACCGAGCGATGCTATCGTACCCTCTGCAGACATTGTTAAACTTCCAGGCAAAGCCTGCAGCGCCTCGCGCTGGCCGAACCACAACCACAACAAGGAGACGTCCTGAGATTGCACCTGAGTTACAGGGTATTCCTGCTGCTAATGATTTCCGACGCAAGATTGTCTTTATCAAGGATGTCGTGAAGGAATGGGTGACCAACGGTGGCCTGGGCAACAGTCAAATGAGTCGAGAATCCCGTCTTCGTTGGGGTGGTCACCGGGAAACCATCAGTAACCACGCACCCCAGAAACATGTATGGGTTACTGTCGGAGCTCGATGGGGAGATCAGCGTATCTCTACTTACGTCGACCCTCGAAAGCCTTGGGAACTCGGGGAGGATGTAGATCACTCAAGGAAGCAAGAGTCATGATATGGCATAAGAAGAGCGAGGCGTTTTTTGTCTATTTCTTGTTGACGACCATCATGAACAAATGATGCATTCCATGTAGGGTTTTTACACTGAGTCGCTTGTTGGTTTTTGCGGCTCGTCGGCGTTACGAGAAGATGTGCATGGCGAAAGGAGTTTTGGACTTGATGAAATAGTTACCTTAGGCTTTGGCTTCAAGTCGAACAGCCTCTTAATGACAACTGCTTGTGTCTTGTTGGAAATTCTATCTTGAGATTTTATTGGATTGCAAAGATTGAGAATTGATTTTATTCTAAAGGTACTTACTTGGAAGTCTACAGCACCGTCTGCGTCGCTCGAGTCGCATATCTCTTTTCACATTCTGAAAGGTGAACTAGGCTCCTCAGATAACAGAAGCCTGTATAAGTCATGTTTGTGAGTCTTTACACCTTCGTCATAATCTTCCAGGCATGACACGCATCACTTGATCGCGAACTTGACATACCTAACTTTTCCTTTGTTAAAACATTCAAATTATACTATTCAGAAATAGTCGCTGGAATAACGCCATCTTCAATCCAACTGACTCTATACAAAAATAGGACCTTTGTCCGCCAACGCCCACCCCGGGCATCAGAACATGAATACTTAACCTCAAGAATGTTTACCCTTATTACATATATGTGCATGCATTCCATCATCATCAAAAACACCGCTCGCTCTCAACATGTTTTCCCCCATAATCCGATGTCCCCGAAATCAAGCATCGGAAAAGTACTCATCATTATACTGGTGACCAGGAGGGCTGGTCCAGCTTCCAGCACCACCACCAACGACGTTCTCACGTGAACCCCAGTAGCCGCTTCTCGAGCGCTTGTCGCGTTCGAATTCGGCCCATCTCTTCATGGTAATCTTGCTGCTGTCAAACTCACCCTCATACTCGAGGCCTGCCTTTTTCGTCTTTTCACCAGCTGTCTTTCGAGTCTCGCCCCATGAGAAGTCATCAAATTTCCAGAAAGCATAAGTAGGCAGGACAAAGTTCCAGATTGGTAGTGCCAGCAGGTAGATGAGCATCCAAACAATGTAGGACCAGGAGTGTGCGGTGATTACAACGAGAAGACCAGGTAAACCAAGAATCAAGCCCAAGAGAACTAGGGGAATGATCTGTGGTGGCGAGTGGATAATGGATGTGATGACTGTATTGTCAGTAATTGTCTCGTATTGAGAATGAAGTATTACTCACCGACGTAGAAGGTAAACGCAATAGCAGCCGGGAGAACCAGAGTGCCGACTAGTTCCACAAAGATGATAAACTGCATCGAGAAACAGAAGGTACCACAGAGATCACGGACTAGGACCAGCTCCATCAGGTTGTGGATGGTCGAGTTGATCCAACGACGTCGCTGAGAAAGGAGCACCATGAATTCGTCCGGTACAGTCGTTTTGCATACTGCTTGGGGAATGAAGACCTGCTTTCGCTTGGGGAATGTTCGGAGCATGAGGGTTGTCAGGAAACGATCTTCACCGAGAAGATACAGGTTCTTCTCGTGCAAAGTTTCGACCACGTTCTCGGAGTAATGTTCAACAATATCGGGGTTAGCCAGGATGGGAACCCAGTAGTTGTGACCACCCTTGGGCGCCTTAATGCGGTACATGCAGAAACAACCAGGTAGACAAGTAACACCACCAAAAACAGACTCGAATGACTTGGCAAGATGATGAGAGACAAAGTATTCAAATACTTGAATAGCTGTGACCCAGCTGTCCCGTTTATTGGCAATCTTTGTTTCACCACAAAGACCCATGATCTCAGGGTCTTTCACCATGGCAGATATCATGTGTGTCAGACTGTCAGGGAAAACCTTGGTATCGGCGTCAACCATGAGAATAATTTCGTAGTAGTCGGGCGAGATTCCCGTCACCTTCCAGAGGCCGTTGAACATTTCGTACTCGAGTTCTGTCATTCGTTCATCGAACATGACCTTTTGGAGGAACGACATGAGGATAATTTGACTATCTCGCTTTCCACGGTTACCGGGCTTGGACTTGGTGGCTTCATCAGGAGTTCCGCACTTGACCACAACCATCATGGGCACTCGCTGCTGACGGTCAGCAGGGATGCGAGAGTTCCTTCCATAATCGTAGAAACCGCAATAGATCTTGGCCATATTGTGCCGCTTGGAGCCACTGGCGACAGCCACGTAGGAGAAAGGCTCAACCATGTCAGGGGGGATAGAGTGATCCTTCAGCATGCCCAAGCAGACGTCAGGTGTCGACATTGTTTCACCCTTGCCCTTGATGATACCGTCACAGATAACAACAATAACCTTGTGGCTATTGGGATAATCGGTAGTTGCGATCGAGTCCAGAGTGGTTCGAATACCCTCTTCTCCTTCAGAGTATGCAGTAACCAGGCACATCGTATGAGCCAGTGGAAAGCCAAAGGGCATCCAGTCAGAAGGAGGCTGAGGAACAACAGCATCATGAATGAAGCCAGCGGGGCCGGGCCCATCAGTAGGCGTGCTCGAGTAGGGGTCAGATCGAAGGAAGCTGGGACGGCTGTCGTTGCCCTGCTTGAAGATTGAGCCGGGTGTCAGAAGTTGATGCGAGGCACCTTGGCTAGCCATGGTTGTCGGCATGCGACGTCCAGTTGATGCCCGAACATCAGGGCCACCGACAGACGAAAATCGAGAAGTAGTAGGGAGGAAAGATCCTCGTTTGCTTGTTCGGTCTGATGATCCATAGACAGTGCTTCCAACATCTCCAGGAAGTCTCACAGGAGCACGGTAGATGTCCTCTGACCAATCTTCGATTTGCTTGTTTCGTTTCCTACGGTCAGAACTCTGAGAGGTCTTAGTTGGCGCATACTTGCGGCAAAGGAACCATTGGAAGATGATAGCCAGCAGAAAGCGAACACCGACAACTGAAAGAATGAGAACGAGCGCACAGTAAAGAACGATCTTGGAGGCAATGCAGCCAATCGTCTCAGTATCCACAGAGCCAACCTTGATGATGTCCTCGAAACATTCTGCGTATTTCTTATCTGAAGAAGACTGGAACATGCGAGTAACGTCGCGGCCACGAATGGCCTTGTTGACTTCTGAGTCCTTGTCTCGCAACTCTTCAAACCTCTTGGGAATATTGACCTGGCTCATGTTGAACCAACGGAGGAGATCAAGGTCCAGAACATTTCCAGAGTAGACTATAAGGTTACGCGAGCTGTTCTTAATGTCGTCCCAGGTAAAGTAAACATCCGCGGAACCACCTAAGTCAAGGTAAAAGGCATTTCGAGAGTTGAGCGTCGTATGACAGGCGTAACCAGAATAGTATGGTGTGGTCAAATTGACTTTGCTTGAACCGTCTTGGTTAAAGGTTGTGCAAGGGAAGTACCAGGCCAGATCACCATCCTTGTTGGTTGGCACATCTGAGTCTTTAGCAAGAGTAATCAAACCCTTGCATCGGCCGTTGACATTTTGAAACAAAAAGCTACCATCCTGTCCGCCGTGCTTTTCGGGAAGATCATAAAGAACGTTGGGACCTCGTCCGTCCGAACGGAGAGGCATGCCCTGGGCAGGGGGGTGATGAGATTTCGACAAATCGTAAGCGACACCGTGGAAGATCATGTTCCCACCGTCAACCTTATTGACGCGTAGTCGCTCGGCAGGGGCTCCGCAAACCGTTGCGGTGAAACCAAAAGTCAGGAAACCAACTATGGCCATGATAACGAGGATAATACTGATAAGACCCATCTTCTCGCGCCAGGCCCTCTGCTGCGCCCTCGTTGGCATACCACAGCACTTCATGATGAATCCAGGAGCCCAGAAAGTAACGATTGCGCAGTAGACATTCCAGAAGGTAGGCGGCCGAAGCTGCTCTTCTATACGCTTCGGCGGTTTTGAATGGCGCTTCGATCTCTTCTTAATCTTACCTGATTTTGTGCGATCTGGGGTGGGCATGGTAGAAGCCACAGCAGCGCCCTTCTCCTGCTCTCCGCTAACATTTCGCCTTTGTCGAGGGGTACTGTCCGAACCACCGTCGTTCAAGTTCGAATTGGAGCGGTCTGTCGAAGCTTCGAAGTCCTCGTAAATAGGGTCGTTTCCTGTTGAGGATGGCAGAACGTTCATGTGAGCTGCATGTTTGTGGTAATGGTAGTTGCGATGGTCTCTGTCGATTCTGTTTCTCTCCGGGCGAATCAAGCTTCGTTTTCGGGATATGGGTTGTTCTGGGCCAGCACGACGTGAATGGCCATCGGGAGATGTTGGCGACAGAGGCATGCTCTCTGTATTCGAATTAACACCGATTGACTCTGCGAACGAAGAACCGGATCTCCCACGTTGATGTTGAGCCGTATTATCTACAGCATGGTAGCCACCAGTCTCGATATCGACAGGTCTAGATCGCCTTGAGGGCGAATTGCGATAAACATTGCGCTGATTGTAGCTCGGGCTTGCACCCGGCCTGTCGGGGAGAGACATCGTCCTGGCAGAGCAATGTTAGAAGACAAACCTCGAAAGCCAGATGTTAAAAGCGTGTGCGGGCTGGGCGCCGAGCTTTAGGGAATTGACCCTTGGGTCGGAGAAAAGCTGAAGGAGGCGGTATCGAGGAGGAAGGAGTGTGTGAATCAACAAGAAAGGGGAACACGATATGTTGGACGCCAAATTACAGCAACCTCAAATATTCATGTAGGTGAAAGCCGGCAAGACATTGAAGAGTCGAGACGAAACAAGACAAATAAGATCTGCGACTTACGAAAGGATATGTTGTGGTTGTTACAACAACCTCTCTCGAGGTTTAGGTTTGAGTTGGGAATATCCCTGCAGGTGGAAAGTTTCTTAGGAGACGAGTAAGGTGAAGCACGGGACAGGCAGTGCCCGCGTGTCGAGAGTCGAGAGTCGACTCGATCAAGGCTCAATGTGGAGAGAGGATCATGGAGTCGAGTCGAATTACAAGTAAGAAACTTCTCATCCAGTCAGAGCAAAAGAAACAGGGCGCCGATGTTTGGAATTGATGAGAATTGAGCAACGATGGCGTGGAGCAGAGGGAACGAGCGAGTGAGTGATGGGGCGACCAGGGTTTTTCGGTTATGGTAGCAGCAGGGGACGGCAGTGCTTGCTTAGACCTGTTCAGCGTTGTAATAAGTGACAAGAGCGAGAGTAGGTAGGTAGGTAGGAGCGAGTGTAGAAACAAAAAAGACAACAAGAAGGAAGCGACCGAGTGAACGTCCCTCGAGCGAAGACAACGACAACGAACGGTTGTGTCTGGGCTGGACGGAACGAGTTGAGGTGGGAAGAGAAAGACGGGAGCGAACGAGAGAAAGCGATTGAACGGCCAACGGTCTTTTGCTCCTTCCCTTGCCGTTATCCTGGGCATGAGAACCTTGTGAAGGGGGCGGATGAAAGCCAATTAGAGAATAGCCTTACCACTGATGGTTGCACTAATTGAGCGCGCTAGGTTAAAATAGTCCGAGCTTGTGGCCTCTTGGGCTTGAGATTTGCAAGGGCCATCTGTCTGTGGCAGATGTGGGTCAATGGCCCGGCGGTTGCCCCGGCAGCTCGATTCAGATGCTTGCACTTATCCGGGAAATAGGTAGGTGCATCGGTTCTCCTGTTCCAATGAAAGAATCCAGATGCTTCGAGTCTAAAATTCATTGTTAGAACAATGGCCAAGGTGTAATGTAATACGTATATCTCGAGCCTGCGTTGCTAGGTACATTATGATAAAGGAACCTACCCATTTTGACCCATATCTAACATGTTGTCGTCAAATATACTTAGGTTATTCTTGGCTAATTCGAGATTAAAAAACGTGCGAGTAATTAGACTTGGCTAATAGTGAACAGTGGTGTGGATCATTCTAAGACCTTGATTTACTCGGGTGTCCATCGCTTGAGGGCTATGATGATGCGGTGGTGTCAGTGTATGGTGTGCATTAATGCCAGTTTGTACATATAAAGCGGCCTTCGTAAACCAACCAAACTTGACTTGCGGACTCACTTATCCGCAGGAACAGGTTCTCCAATGCAATGGTAGCCAGGGGTTAGTGAATCAGTCGCCGCTATCTCGCTTGACAAGCCGATCTGATCCTTTGGTGTAATTGCTACGCTTCCCCCTTGACTAGATACCAAAGCTGAACAGACCCCTTCCTCTGTACCGTTTATCAACTCTTCGTCAAGGTCGTGTAGAGAGAACGACTTGTTCTAATGATGGCAGCCTGGCAATAACATGCTATCAAGAGTTTGTCCTTCCAAGCTGCCGGGTTTATTCAGTAGTCGAAACCCGATGCGCAACAGTTGTTTTAGGCATTCCCTAGTATGCATATGGATCATTTCGCCTCGATGGCTTGAGATAATAATCACCACTACCCCTGATTAACAATGTTCTTAGCTGGCTAGGTATCCTTACCCTCTCTCTGCTTGCCTACTACCCTCAACATTTAACCTAGCTTTTGCTATGACCCTTATGCACCATAACTACCTTATTCATCGTACTGGTGGTTTTCAACTGTTATGGTTCCCTCAATGGAGAAAGCGGAACTATATAACCAAGTGCTAATGTTATTTACAGCCCAAGTATCTAACCGTCATGCCCTGATCCAATCGATACGTCAGGCACACTTTTAATACATCAGGCAATTAGGACCATAAGGCTATTCCCAAATTAGTTAATTTTAGTAACAGATTATATATTTAAGTGATTT